>BMAC01000006.1:1971964-1983688 GCA_014905375.1 Phtheirospermum japonicum | reverse complement strand
TGCTCTTTCCCGAAGCCGTGGTGTATTACAACTATGGCTTGGATGAGCAGGCCAAGTGGGTCAAGGACAACCCTGAAGCTCCCTTTGATCGGAAAGCCCCATTGAAAAACCCCCCTGAGCCGACCTCCTTTTCATACGACCCTGCCAAGGATCACCTTCACACCACGGGGCCCGTGGAGTTTGCCGAGCACATTCATGCCATTCTGCACCCTTCCGTTTCTGACCAGCCTCAGCCAGACCTAGCCCTTTCCGTGGTCCCCCGGACTTCATCTCCCTCCCCAACCTTTGCAGGTCTGGGTGAGCTGCCTGGAGGTGCTTCTCCTCGAGGTCTGTCAGGGGATGCTGTAGAGCAATTGTCAATAGGGCTTGGGGCAGAGATGGATGTTGAGCCTTGAACTGGGCAAATCCTTTTGTTTCCCAGCAGACCTGTAGGATGCCTGCGTGGCTGGTCTGACTGTGTGTTCTGAAAAATTGTAACATTGAATAATTTTTTACTTTTTATTAATGGATGCTTCATTTTTGTTTTCTTGTCGTGTAATGACCTTTGCGTTACCTAGGGTTTCCTTAATATCCGGAAACCCTAGTACCTGTTGATTCTCTTGTCACGTGCCTGTCTTTCTTTAAATTCCTGCTTGCATTTCCATAATTTCTTAATTTTCGCCCCCTTCCTTGTGATTCCCTCAATTATCTGTCATGGCTTCTTCCCCTCTCATTGATGAGCTCAGTACCATGAGGCACAAGAATATTGCCCTTGTGGTCGAAAAGTTCAAACTCTCTGATCAAATTATTTCTTTGAAAGAAAAGATTGGCTCTCTGTACCGTTTTCTGGAGAGGAAGCGGCAAAAGAAACGCTTTTATAAGAGGGAATGGGCTGAGCTCCGGCAGGTTAATCGTCAGCTTCAAGAGGAAAAAGCGGATCTGATTGAATCAGTGAATCGTTTGACCCTTATTACTGGCGAGGCGCAGGCACTCTCTGATCGTTCCGACAAGTACCGCCCCCGCTTTCATGAGACAGAGCGTGAGCTCTGGCGCGTTCGCCGAGCCTTAGCCGCAGACCGGAGATCTTCTCCATGATAAACCCTATGTTTTTATCGCTTCTTTAATTTCTGTACTGAGAATGTTGGCCCTCTTTGGGTGCCCAGAATTTTGTTTGTATCCTCGTATGTTCAATAAAATGGGAGAGATTATAATTTCCCTATATGTTCTTATCTGCTTGTTCCTGCACTTCAAGAATTCTTGCAACATTTGCTCTTCTTGTATCGAGCGATTCTGAATTCATATCAATTCTGAATTCTTCCTGGCTTCATAGACTCGATCTCAAGTCACATTTGTGTTTAAATTATTCTGAGAGTATCTATTCCTGCCAAGGGAGACATAGGTTAAAAAGATCGAGGAGATCTGCTTTGGTCCAGACCTGACTTATATTGTCAAGTAGACCCAACAAAAGAATATTCGAGATTGATCCATCCTGGCGTAAGCCGATGATCAAACTTTTTTAGAGATTCTAAGGATATTCATTTTTAGCGCGTTCTTGGCTTAAACCATTTTCCAGATCGGGATAATCGAGGGCATCCCTATTTCAGCCAACTCTGGCTCATACTGACAATCAAGTCAGGTCATATTATGGGCATCTGCCCTTCAGCTAATCCTGGCTTATACCGTAAATAGGTCTGGAAAATTAAGGATATTCGTCCTTAGCCAATCCCGGCTTATACTAACAATCAGGTCAGGCAAATTTCAGGGCATCCGCCCTTAGCCAATCCCGGCTTATACTGACAATCAGGTCAGGAAAATTTCAGGGCATCCGCCCTTAGCCAATCCTGGCTTATACTGACGACCAGGTCAGGCAGATTTCAGGGCATCCGCCCTTAGCCAATCCTGGCTTATACTGACAATCAAGTCAGGCAAGTTTCAAGGCATCCGCCCTTAGCCAATCCTAGCTTATACTGACAATCAGGTCAGGCAAATTTCAGGGCATCCGCCCTTAGCCAATCCTGGCTGATCTAAGCCTTTTTGCGCGCCAAAACTCAAATTTACTTTCCCGCTCCTTCTAAGCCCTTTTGCGCGCCAAATTAAAGTGATTTCCCGCTTCTTCTTTTTCTATATAATGGTTACCCTCCCTAGCTTATATTCCTTGCATAATGGCGTCTTCATCGTCCCCCAATGTCTTTTCCACTGAGGAGCATATCCGACTGCTTCACAAGAAAGGTCGTCTGAAGGAGGAAATCGCCGAATTGCAGGATCAGCTGCGAGAACGGACGAAGAAACTGGCTGAGAAGAAATCACAATTCCGTAGTGAACGACAACGCCTTGAACAAATCATTGCCGACTTGAAGAGGGAGAACGCGGAGCTGCATGTCGACTGGGACATCGCGGTGGAGGTGTCAGACCGATTTCGTGTTCGGCTTTTGGAACACGAGGATGAGATCAAGCGGCTCCGTCGGCTTCTCGATTCTGCACCCCCATCCTAGGGCTGTATTTTCACTTTATCGCGGTTATAATCTGTGCCCTTGTGACTGCGATTATTCTTGTGAGAATGTTTGCTCTTGTACTTCTGCTGGGAGTTCTTTTAATTATTAATAAGCGCTTTCGTTAATATTTTTGAATGTGTCTTATTGCTTTCTTCCTGCCGTGAACTGTAAATTCAACTATAAATCTATTCAACCGAACAAACATAAAGTTATTACAATTAAGTGTAAAATTTTCGTAAATTGACAATGTTCCAAGCGCGAGGTAGTGCCGTGCCATCCAGCTCTTCCAGCCTGTACGCGCCAACGGGCAGGGCTTGGGTGACTCTTACTGGTCCTCGCCAAGACTCTTCCAACTTCCCTTTTGCTTGTCCTAAGTCAGACCGTCGTAAGACCAAATCTCTTACTCGAAATTGTCGCTTGACCACGGTTTTGTCATATGCCGCTTTCACCCCTTCCTTTAATATGTTCCATTCGTAACGCAGCCTGTTCTCTTTTCTCCTCAATCAGGTCTAAAACGTCCTGCCTTAATAGCTCATTCTGCCCTTCATTAAAATTCTGGATCCGATGGGTCTTTAAGCTGACCTCTGCGGGTACTACAGCATCCATACCGTATACTAACTTAAAAGGGGTTTCACCCGTACTCTCTTTCGGATTCGTGCGGTATGCCCACAGCACAGAGCTCAGCTCTTCCACCCACTTTCCTCCTGACCTGTCCAGCCGTGACTTAATTCCTTGGACTAAAATGCGGTTAGTTACTTCGACCTGACCATTCGCTTGAGGGTGGTATACAGCCGTAAAGTGTTGTTGAATGTTCATTTTGGCACACCAGGCCTTTATCTTGGCTCCCGCGAATTGAGTCCCATTGTCTGATACCAATATTCTTGGTATACCGAAGCGACAGACCACATTTTTCCAAATGAAACCCATCACTGCTTCCTCTGTTATTCTAGCGAGAGCCTCTGCTTCAACCCACTTGCTAAAGTAGTCAATAGCCACAATCAAAAACCTTTTCTGGGCTGGGGCCATCGGGAACGGGCCAACCAAATCGATACCCCATTTCGGAAAGGGACAGGGGGAACTCATAGTCATGAGCTCTTCCGCCGGTCTGTGGATTAGCGGGGCCATTTTCTGGCACTTCTCACATTTTCTGACAAAGTCTTCAGCTTCCTTCCTCAGAGAAGGCCAKAAATAMCCAGCTCTYAATACTTTACTGGCTAGAGCTCTGGCCCCCATATGGTTGCCACAACAACCCTCGTGTATTTCCCTTAATACCAGAGCTCCTTCTGTTTGTGATAGACACCTTAAAAGAGGTTGACCAAATCCTCTCCTGAACAACTCTCCCTTGATTAGGCAAAATCTAGCGGACCTGCTCCGTACTTTCCCCGCTTCTCTCTTKTCCTCYGGCAAGATTTTYTGTTCAAGGTACCTTTTTATGGKGGAACGCCAGTCTTCCTCCTCAGCAACCRYRCAGATCTGCTCGRCCCAGAACTCCCCTTCYGCCTTMAACATGGTGATCGTTCGTTCATAACYATMTGTGGCYGAACTTGCTAYTTTTGCCAAGAARTCCGCACGGCTGTTTYCCTCTCTKGGAATCTGAGTGACAGTTAATTCTTTCATCCCCTTGGCTAGCTCTCTGAACYKTGCTAGGTACCTCTGCATGCTCTCTTYTCTTGTCTCAAATTCCCYACTAATTTGCTTGCAGACRAGCTGCGAGTCTACCTTGGCGCTTAAYCGCTCCGCTCCTAGATCTTTCGCCATTTGAATMCCTCTYAAAAGGGCCTCATACTCRGCAACGTTGTTGGAAAACGTGGGATYTAATCRGACAGCAAATTCAGYCGATGCGCCCGTTGGGTCTATTAGGATAATTCTAGCCCCACAGCCCTGATTGCATACAGAACCATCAGTAAAAACTATCCACTCCTTCAGTTCATCCAGGGGACCAGCCATTTCTTGCATAAAATCAGCTAGAGCTTGAGCTTTAATCGCTGTTCTGGACTCAAACGTAATATCAAATTCACTCAACTCTATGATCCACTTGACCAGCCTCCCTGATGCCTCTGGTTTATCCGTTATATTTTTTAATGGTAGATTGTTTCGTACAATAATTGTATGAGAAAGGAAATATGGTCATAATTTCCTTGCAGTTCCTACTAGAGCTAGCATCGCCCTTTCCACCTCCACGTACCTCACCTCTGCCATGTGCAAGACCTTACTCCAAAAATATACTGGTCTCTATATCTTAACATCTTCCCTAATTAGGACAGAGCTGATCGCTGTTTGTCCCACAGATAGATACAGTACCAAGTGTTCTCCTTAGACTGGTTTAGTGAGTAAGGTCATGCTGGCCAGATACTCTTTTAGCAATCGGAAGGCTTCCTCACACTCATCATTCCATTGGAACCTGTCCCTCTTCCTCAAGGCCTGAAAAAATGGTAAGCTTTTCTCGGCAGACCTGGACACGAACCTGCTCAAAGTATTGATTCGTCCTGCCAGACATTGCATCTCTTTTACATTCCGAGGTGCGCTCATTTCCATGATAGCCTTTACCTTTTCAGGGTTAGCTTCGATACCATTTTCCGTGACCATATAGCCCAAAACTTTTCCAGCCCTGACTCCAAATGTGCATTTCTTTGGGTTAAGCCTCATTTTGTACCTTCGCAAAGTGTTGAAGGTTTCCCGTAGATCCTGCACATGTGACGTTGCTTTTACGCTCTTGACTAACATATCGTCCACATATACCTCCATATTCCGACCGAGCTGATTTTTAAACATTTTATCCACCAATCGCTGATAGGTAGCGCCTGCATTTTTGAGGCCGAAAGGCATGACCACATAGCAGTACGTTCCCTTTGGGGTTATAAAGCTAACACGCTTCCAGTCCTCTTTAGCTAATCTAATCTGATGGTATCCTTGTGAGGCGTCCATCATGCTCAAAAGCTCGCAGTTGGAAGTGGAGTCCACAAGCTGGTCAATTCTTGGCAATGGGTAGTGATCTTTCGGGCAGGCGCGATTCAGGTCTCGAAAATCAATGCACATCCGCCAGTCCTCTGTTTTCGGGACTAGCACTGCATTGGAGAGCCATACTGGGAATTGTATCTCCTGAATGTGTCCAGCTTTCAGGAGCTTTTCTACTTCTTCTTCTATGATGGCCTCCTTCTCTGGTCCAAAATTTCATTTCTTTTGTTTGACCGGTTTTATGTCGGAGCGGATATTGAGGTGATGCTCAGCAATTTCAGGGTCTATTCCCACTAAATCTTGAGGGGACCATGCAAAGACATCTGCACTTTCTCTTAAAAAAGCTACTAGGTCAGTTAACACCTCAGGGCTAAGCGTCGTGCCCACCCGCAGAGTCCTACTCGCATCGCCTGGGACGACTTCTACTATCATCAGCCCTTCCTCCCGTCTTGTTAGTTCTAGCTGTGGCTGCTCTGTCCGAGCCCTTTTGCTCATTCTCTCCTCTTCATTCCTCCGTATGCAATCCACATATTTTTGCCTCGCAGCATACTGGTCTCCTCTTACTTCACCAGTTCCGTCTTCCGTAGGAAACTTCATTTTCATATGAAAAACCGAGATGATGGCCTGGAATTGGCTCAAAGAGGGCCGACCCAACATAACATTATACGAGGATGGTGCGTCTACCACCAGGAAATGCACCATCCGTGTCACCCTATATGGCTCTTCCCCCAGAGTTACCAGGAGTCTCACCGCTCCCATAGGTTTCAAAGTACCTCCCGCGAACCCCACCAGGGAAGTGGTTACCTCTTCGAGTTCAACATTCAACTTTAGTTTTGTAAAATAGTCTAGGAATTGAATATCCGCAGAAGATCCTGTGTCCACGAAAATTCGACGAACGTTATAGTTGGCAATAGTAGCTGTTATCACCAAAGCATCCATGTGCGGAGCGAGGATGCCATTGCTATCCTCCGATCCGAAGCAAATGTTAGGCGCAGCCGCTACTTGTCCCACTTCTCGGGATGTTCTGATTAGGTCTCTAGCAGCCCTAACATAACTGTGTTGAGCTCTCTTAGAGTGCTCATCCAGCTCTCCTCCCGTTATCATTTGGATTTCACCGTGAACGACATGGGCCTGGTCAAGTCTTCTCGATCCAGCTCTTACTCTATCCTGGACATCCGCCCGACCATTCTTGCTTTGCGGGAAACTATCCGCACTGTGACGTCCAGGCCTGGTTTCACACCTCCTTGTACCAACATACTCTTTTAGATGTCCAACCTGGACCATTCTCTCCAACTCGTCCTTCAGATGCGTGCATTCATCTGTGTTATGTCCGTATTCATTATGGAAGCGATAAAAGCGATCTGAACTTTCTTTTCTTGGCTTCTGCGAGTAAGTTTTGGGCCACTTGAGCTCTGGGGGATGCTCTATTGCCTGCAAAATTTCGCCCGGAGGTGTCGCCAGAGGAGTATATTTATCAAAACGAGACCTACCCATTGGCAGATCTAGTCTGGGCTTTTTTGTCGCCACCCTGTCATCCCTGTCATACCGTTCTCTTCTCCTCTCCCCTTCATCCTTGAGATTCAAAGCTTCCTCTAAGTGGATGTACTTCTCGGCTCTCTACAGGAGTTCTCCAAACTTCAATGTTGGTCTTACCACCAAGGACTGGAAGAACTCTCCCTTCCTCAAACCTTGCGCCAGAGCGTTTACAAGCAGCTCTTCCGACGCTGAGGGCACTTCCAGCTTTGTTGTTGTGAACCTATTAATGTAAGCACGTAGGCTCTCATTCTCTTTCTGCTTTAAACTAAAGAGCTCGAGCGGCATTTTTTGGTACTTCCTACAACTCGTGAACTGATGTAGGAAGGCCGAGCTGAATTCATCAAAGTTGTTGATAGATCACGACAGCAATTGGCTGAACCAGAGCTGTGCCGATTTGGTAAAGGTCATTGGGAAGACCCGGCACATAACCGAATCGAAAAATTTGTGCAACGCCGCTGCTATTTCAAAACGGTTGAGGTGGTCTGCTGGATCCGTCATCCCGTTATATTCAAAACCCAAGGATCAATAAGACGCTGGGACGTCATCACACATGACCTCCTCCGTAAACGGGGTGCCTCGCCGTGCCGGCGGTGCAACCGTACCCACCATCTTCTTCCTAAATTCACGCACCTCTTTCTGCAGGCTCTGCATCTGTTCCGCTAGGCTGGGATTAACCTGGCTGGCCGTGTTGCCGTCAGACGTGGAAAGATGCTCTTCTCTGTTTGGCTGGTGGACTCGCTCCGCACGCCGAGCGTGCAGCGGCTCCGATTCTGCCGCCGGGGCTACCCGCGCTGGCAACGTATTAGCCGGCGGTGATGCCATTTCCGCAAATTTTTTCTCGACCGCCGCCTCCACAGCTTTGCCAATCAGTTCCGACAGCTGTGTCAGAAGCGACTCATTGAGAGAGACACCCCCATCCGCAGCAGGTCCCCCCGGAGGCGGTGGTGTGGAGCTCGGCGGAGCTGCCATGGCCGATCCCGTTGCATCTGGTATCGACGATGATCCTGGTGCCTATTATGCATGGGCATGCACGGCGGAACTCAGAGTGCAACCCAACTCCCCTATCAAACTTTGCTTCCAACCGTCTGAAGTCATTCTCACGCCTTAGCTCGATCGAAATTTCCCACAGACGGTGCCAATTGTTTCAACCCGAAATACGACGTCCAGGATAGTGCCTTGAAGATTGGAATGCCTTGCCTGACCTACGTACAAAAACGGGTTAGAAAGGACCACCGGTGATTTTCCGGTGGAAACCTCTCCGACGCTTAAGTCAGTAAGTGCTTGAGGTGTATTTCCAGAAAAATAAGATGGAATGCCTGTGTGAACATTCCTCTCCCTGCCTCAAGGATGGGATATTTATAGCTTACCCTAATGGGGACCCCAGCCGGGATCCCAGGAACACGTGCCGCAAATCATGGGCCGTTTTGGGAAACATATTCTGAGCAAGTGGTCCCACTTGCTCCCTTTCGGGTAAGCTGAAGGCCAGTTCTGATTTAGACCCATTCTGGCTTTATCATTCCCCTGATCACCCTACCAAGAATACTTCTTAAGCGGGCGGATCAGTCTTAGTATCCTACCTCTGATTGTTATCGGTATCAGTTCTTCTCTTATTCCAGGTCTGTCGGGCATATATGGGCTCTTCCTGGTGGGGACCCTTTCCCGGGATCTCGGGAACACGGTCCGTGAATTAAGGACCATTCAGTTAGCGGGTTCTAACAAGTGGTCCCTACTTGTTTTTTTCAGTTTAAACCTCAAACAGGTCTGATCCGGCCCCACTTTCTGCCAAAAGAGCTTCGACCGCTCTTCCTTCACGCCAATCCATCAGCTTTTGTCTGTTACCGAATTCAGGTCTATCTCAATCCAGGCCTGACCAATATGGCCCCATCACTCGTGATATTTTATTATTTTTATTTTTTTCAAATTGAAGCTCTTTTGGCTCTGAAGATGTAGTAGGAGTGAAGAAACTTGCGCTATAGAGAGCATGAGTTGTGTGAATTCTTGAATATATGATTTCCTTTTACTTGAGAGATGTTAATTTTAATTATATTTTGTGCTCTAATTTTAGTATGATCGAGTATCTATTTTTATATTAAGTAAATAAATGGTGCGATTTTGCTTTCGATTGGTAATGCTTATGTATAGTTGATAAAGTCTATGTATTTAGACAAAATGTCCATTTTTACTTTTTATTTCGGGTTTAGTTCGATGAAGAGCAACCATGTATGTTGTTTGATTGTGAATGAGATGATAAATTAAATTTGTATAAATTTTGGGAACTTATTTTACAAAAGTATCTATCCATAAAAATTGGTAATGAAGAATTGTTTATTATGCTGTTATTTAGGACAACAAGTACTGCAATGGAAGCTTATGAAAATAATTAAAGTAAAAAGGTTCAGTAAATGTGTTGTCAAAAAGGGGGAATTTAATTTGTTTTCTTTTATTTAAACTTCATACTTTGGTACATGTTGCTGTTGGGTTTACTATTGCAGAAAAACTGATTAGTGTCGCTTCAAAATAGTCATTATTGGCGCTTTTGGACCGCCACTAATACGGACTATACTTAAAGCCAAACCAATACGGGTGGCTGTTCAAACCGCCACTAAAAATAAAAGCGGGTGGCTCTTGCAGCTTTGAAGCGCCACAAAAAATGTTAAAATTCGATTGTAAGCACCATTAAAAACTGAAGCGGGTGGCGCTTATTACTTGGAAGAGCCACCAATAACAGAAACCGGGTGGTGCTTATACCTTGGTAGCGCCGCCAATAGCAATATCCGTGTGGCGCTTATTACTTGGAAGCGCTACCAATGGTAATATTCGGGTGACACTTATTAAATTGGAAGCGCCATCAAAAATCTACAACTCTTTTTTTTTTTTTTTGATAATTTATGGAACCTAATTTGTTATTAATAAATTTCACTTCAAATCATAACATCCCAACATACACATGCCAACTAACTTCAACTAAACAAAACATACAAAATTTCATCAAAATTTTCAAAGAAAATAGAAATCATCACTTAATAATGACAAATTGAAATTTAAAATCAATCAATGCCAAATCTTAAGAAAAGCATCCATTATACTTAGAAAATATTTTACCTTACAATTTGAAACTGCTCGAGCTACTACCAGTGAAATCAATAAAAATCACTATTTTAGTTCTAAGAACTTAAGAGTAAAATCCAATATCCGCAAATAGTTAACGAAAAAACTTAAAATGCGATCAAATTTCAAATATATAATGTAAGGAAAAAAAAAATTACAGATCTATTCCTACCAATGATGGGAAGCATACCATAGATAGGCTCCGGACGAAAAACGGCCAGGATATCAAGGTATTTTGATATTCTCATGAGGCCAGAAGCTTTCTTTTGTTGTGGACATTAATTTTGAGAACTGTGGAAATCTCTTTGTATAGAAGAATATATACCTGTATAAATAGATAAACCCAACCCACTACAAACAAAACATATTGAAATATTTGAAATATAGACCTGGTTTTCAAAATTTATATAATTATGCATGCGTAATTTTCTTTTGCTTTTTAATTGTTGTATAGACCACATTACCAATTTTATGACAAATAAATATTTCTTTTGCTTTTTAATTGTTGTATAGACCACATTACCAATTTTATGACAAAGAAATATTTCTTTTGCTTTTTAATTGTTGCATAGACCACATTACCAATTTCATGAGAAAGAAATATTTTTACATATCAAAATGTAACAATAATTTTTCGACGTTGCCCCCAAACTTTATTTCCGGCGGAATATTCCTTTTAGATTCCATCGGCGGGCAGTTGGGGGGCAAAGTGAAAGAATCTTATAGTTTGGGGGGTAAAGTGCAAAAAATCTTATAGTTTGGGGGGCAAATTAAAATAATACAAATATTAAATTTTTGTTTTAAAATTTTATATTTGAAAAACATATATAATTTTTATCTTATACTCACACACACACAAAGTTGTCAATACAATTCCAAATTAAAAAAAAAATAACCATAAATTCTCAATTAATATTTATAATTTTCTAAATATAAATATTGTCAATACATCTTTAATATTATTATTAATTATTAAACACATGACTAAGTATTATTTAAATTATTATAATACAAAAAATAAAATTATCATTCAATATTTTTATTTTTATAAAAAGTGTGATTAAATACTATATTAATCGTGAGTACATTAATTATTATATAAGATTATAATTATCGAATGATTAATATAATTAAAATCTTATAATATCAAGTTTTAATTATATTAATCATTCGGTAATTATAATCTTATATAATAATGTACTCATGATTAATATAGTATTTAATCACACTTTTTATACAAATAATAATATCGAATGATAATTTTATTTTTCGTATCATAATATTATAATGCATATACGAAATACACATTTATTTTATTTTGTTCAATCATAATACATAATAATATATTATTATATTACTTAACCTAATAATTTACATAATACTTAGTCATGTGTTTCATATTTAATAATATAAAAGATGTATTGACAATATTTATATTTAGAAAATTATAAATATTAATTGAAAATTTATGGGTTTTTTTTTTTTAAAATTGGAATTGTATTGACAACTTTGTGTGTGTGTGAGTATAAGATAAAAATTATATATGTTTTTCAAATATAAAATTTTAAAACAAAAATTTAATATTTGTATTATTTTAATTTGCCCCCCAAACTATAAGATTTTTTGCACTTTACCCCCCAAACTATAAGATTCT
>BMAC01000006.1:1953359-1971325 GCA_014905375.1 Phtheirospermum japonicum | reverse complement strand
ATTTGCCCCCCAAACTATAAGATTTTTTGCACTTTACCCCCCAAACTATAAGATTCTTTCACTTTGCCCCCCAGCTGCCCGCCGATGGAATCTAAAAGGAATATTCCGCCGGAAATAAAGTTTGGGGGGCAACGTCGAAAATTATTGTACATCAGGGGGCAAAGTGGAACAAAAAATACTTCGGGGGGTAAAGTGAAAAAAACTGCATACTTTGGGGGGCAAAAAAAAATTAGCCCTATATTTTTCATATATATTACTTAAACACTTTGTAATTGTTCTTGAACGGTTAAGTAATATAATTTTGGGATTTGTATGCCCATATCCGTAAGTACGTTTACTTACGGACTAAAAGCTTAACAAGTGCATTCATTTATTTTTATTCCGCTGTTTTTCTAATATTACATAGTCTGGTGTTATTTAACATCACTCATAACACCTGTTGTGTTATAAGTTCACATTTCTCAAACTGGTTGATGTTAAGTCTGGTGTCACTTATCACGAGACATAACATATCTTTTCAAAATCATAGATTTACAAAACTACAACTGGCACCAGAGCAAGGTACTTTACATTATGTTTCACCCCAAAATATTGCTACGTCAAAAGTGACGCCTAAAACCTGCACTTCTTCTAAGCCTGCACACAAACACACGTTAGAAAGGACCACTGGTGATTTTCCGGTGGAAACCTCTCCGATGCTTAAGTTAGAAAAGCGTATGAGGTTTCTCTTAGCAAGCAGATAAAAAATGCATTAAGAATGACATACCTTTCTCAGCCTTGGGTCTGAGATATTTATAATTTCTTCTTCGTGGGGACCCCAGCCGGGATCTCAGGAGCACATGCCGCGAATGAAGGGCCGTTGTGTAACTAATTCTGACAAGTGGTCCTACTTGTCTCCTTACTAGGAATCTGGGAAACAGGTCTTTCCTTTTCTTTAGATTAAATACTCACCCAGGTTTAATTTCAACCTTCAGGTCTTTTCTGAATAGAGAGATCAGGTAAGGATAGCGCTTGAGCTATTATGGTCTTCTTACAAGAAATCAGCTCGGAATAAATCCCGAGCTGCAATCATCCTCTTCTAATAACTGCTCTGCCTTCCCAGGAAGCATAGCCAGACCTTCCTCAAGGCCGAGCTGTTCTAGCTACGTCTATATTATTTCAGCTTTCTCTAGTCAGGTTGAACCCCATTCAGGTCTGACTTTCCCGTCGCCCCATCAACTCCTCCCCCGCGAGTAATAGGGGTAGAGTTGACCTTTTCCTGAGGTCCCCTGATTTAAGAAGGTCCCACATTTTTATTACTTCTCGTACCTGAACAGAGCCCTAGAAATCCGCTTGATAGGCAGGCCTAATTATTGGCATTAGTGGTGTCGGTCCGTATCCCTAGACGGTTACCATTCCCACACGTCTTTCCAAGTACTGACACGTCAAACCTACTCTAGGACGGTTGACGCTCCAGCTCACCCCCTAGTATACTGTTCATCTGACCACATTAAATGCGAGGATCCCATCAATTCCCGCCTTTTTCGATTTTCATTTTTTGAAATTATCTTATCCCTTTTATTTCCACCGGATCTCCTTTTCCTCCCTCACTTTTACTTTCTTATTCTCTGAAAATTCTCCCAGTCTCTCTCTTTCCTCCCTGAAACTCTGGCGAACCTCCTTAATCCCAACTTTCAACTTGATTTCTCCGGCAAACTTATACAAACCAGGTACCTCTCCGACCCTTAATATCTTTTAATTATCTTATAATGGTGTCGTCTTCCAACGCTTCTCCTGTCAACACTTCTCCCGTACTGGGAGCTTCCTTTCCTCCGCCGTCTGTCGCCCCAAGGGCAGCAGCGGTTTCCTCCCCGCCGTCTGCTTCTTCAGCGACAGCGACGGCCTCTTCTTCTTAACCAGCCTCTCCCTCAACGGGGACGGCTTCTTCATCTCCTTCAACTTCCGTGGCCGCGGCCGCGGCGGCTATTTCATCTTCCTCCGGCGGCCTGGAATATCTTCCGGCCGCTGCTGACCATCCCAAAGTCACCTCAATCCTCAGTAAACGGACAGTGGAGGAGGTCCGTTACAAATTCAAGATTTCTGATCCTTACGATCCATACTGCCCTCCGGCAGGTATCTTAGCTTGTCAGGCGTCGGCGGGCTGGTTGACCTTTTATGTTGACCAGTTTCAGGCGGGCCTGCGTCTCCTTGTAAACCCCCTAATGCTAGAGATAGCCAACTTGTACCAAATCCCCATTTTTCAATTCACCCCAAACTCTTTCCAGATCATGGTCTGTTATAACTTGGCCATGCGTTACTCTGGTTTGGACCCTTCGGCTCGTACTTTCTTTCAGCTCTTCCAAGTGAAGAGCTCCTTCCCAGGCTACTTCTATCTCACATCCAGACCTAGGGTACATTTCCTCGTCAAACTTCCCACCTCCAACAAATATTGGAGAAAGAAATTCCTTTTTGTTTATTGCAGCAAGGATTGGGGCTTCGATCCCAAACCCGTAGATAAATTTCCGATCTACCCACCTCTGTCCTCGGAAGATAGATCTTCCTATATCCAAAGGGTTATAGCAACCCTAAATGGGAGCCCTATCAACGTTTCTGAGCTCCTTCAGCCTTCTGTGCTTGATTCCTTTAATGAAAGAGCCGAAACAGGACCCTTACCCCAGGATATCGGTAAACTTTTATTATTATCATTATTATTTTTTATTATTATTATTTTTACTTTCAAGTCTGTCCAATTGTGCTTCTAAATTTCCATACCTTACTTTTTCACTCTCGTCCTTTTTCATAGAAGATGATGCGACAACTCTTCGAGGCGGCCAAGAAGGGCAAAGGGTTTGTCTCAGAGACTCCAGCAGTAAGCTCTCCCCCTGCTCCAATAGTCCCGAGGTCCCAACCTCAAAAACTTCATCCGCGTCCCTCTCCTACGAGGAATCCTATCCCCGTCTCCGAATCTGAGGAGGGCGAGATTCCTTTGGCCAAGAGGCCTCGCATCAGTCAGAGCAGGCAGACCCCATCTGCCGTGATTCCCGCAGCGCGGGTCCTCCCAACAAGACCCCGGTGCTCAATTGCTCCGGCGATGTTGTCGTCCGGCATGTGAGCGGCTAGTGCGCACCAGAAGATATGCGCATTTTGGAGAAGCTCAGTGACCGTGAATTGCTAGAATCCTGGTGTCAGGATGAGGGGCGGATAAGCTCCCATTTATCCTCTCTTTCCCTTTCTCCTCCTCCCCTTGGTCTAACCTTCTTTTCCATTGTACTCAGGCTAAGGCTAAGAGGGCCCTTTTGGCTATTAGGGCGACTTGCTCCATGATCCAATTTGACGTGATCAAGGCGAACAAAGAGTTAGCCGTGAAGAATGAACGCTTCAAGGCTCTGGAGAAGGACCGTGGCACGGAGCTAAAAAAACAAAAAGGGCAAAGGTGGCCGAGTTGGAGGAAGAGCTAGCGAGGACAAGGAAAGCTCAAGATAAGATGGTTGAAACAGCTCGCTCGGAGATAAGAGATGAGGCTCTAGCCGAGGCGAGGAGTCTGGCCGACGAGACTCTGGCGAAGGCCAAGAAGGAGTGGCGGACCGAGTTTTTGAACTCTGAAGAGGGTTTGAAATTGGTCCAGGTGGCCAGGGAGAAAACTCGAGAGGCCTTTCTCGGGTCTAAGGAGCTCTACACCCTCCTTTTCCAAGAGGCGATGGTGTATTATCATTTTGGGATGGACGAGCAGGCCAAATGGGCCTTAGCCAATATAGGGGCTCCTTTCGACCGGGACTGTGTATTATCAACTTGGGCTGGATGAGCAGGCCAAATGGGCCTTAGACAATATAGGGGCTTCTTTCGACCGGGACCTTCCTTTGAAGACCCCTCCAAAGCCCACCTCTTTCTCTCACGCTCCGGAGCTAGATCGCCTACACACCGCAGAGGCCCCGGAGTTTGCAGAGTGTGTTTTTTCTGCGCTTCAATCTGCTAAGCTTCCGCGGTCTCAACCAGACATTGCTCTTGAAATAGCTGCCCCTCTTGCCTCTTCTCCCTCCTCGACCTTTGCAGGTTAGTTACCGGGTGGGGCTTCACCTAGCGCCCTAAACGAGGGTGTGGTGGATCAGCTAGCAGCGGAGCTGGATGCTGAAGTGGAGGCTGGGCCTTAGGGACATAGGACTTGTGTATGTTATGCTCGGTAGACCTGTAGTTGGCCTGTGTGGCCGGTCTATTTATTGATGTATTTCTGAATATTGTGCTTACTTAAAAAAACTATCATTAATAAATGTCCTTTTTTGTCTGTTTCCGACTCTTGGGTTTCTCAGGTTTCCTGATTTTACGAAAACCCTAGTACTTTTTGATTCCTTTGCACTCGTTTCCACATTATTTACATATGTGCTTGCATTCATCATTTTCCACTCAATTTTATACGTTTCTTTGCCATGGATCCTTCCTCCCTTCTTGAAGAACTCGACACTGTAAAACGCAAAAACATCTCCCTGTTTGTGGAAATTTTTAAGCTTTCCAACAAACATTTCATTCTTCGCGAGAAGATGAGATATCTGTAACGTCTCTTGGAGAGGAAAAGGCAGAAAAAAGGCCACTATAAATGAGAGTGGGCCGAGCTACGCCAGGTGAACCGGCAAATGCAGGAGGAAAAGGCCGACTTGACAGAGTCGGTGAGTCGCTTGACGGTTGCCATCGGCGAAGCCCAAACTCTTGCTGCTCGCGCTGATAGGTATCATCAGCATTATCACAAGACTGAGCGCGAACTCTAGCGCATTCGGCGGGTTATCTCTTCTGACCGGAGAGCATCGGGATCTCATGGATGACTTGCTTTCTAGGCGTTTCTTTTGAACTTTGTCTTTTTCCTTACCTTTCGCATTCCTGTAATATCGTTGCCCTGCGTTTTTTCTGCGTGTTATCATGAAGAACATTTGTAATGAAATACAAGTTTCTAGGAATATTTTCAATCTTTCCTTGCTTTTTCTCGATCATTTGTAAGCAAAGTATGTTCTTACAGATTTTAGCTCAGCTAGGTTTTTTTAGCTTACCGCCAGTTCTGGCTTTAAGTATCAATCAGGATGGGCATATGGGGCATCCGCCCTTGTCCCAGCCTATTTTATACTATCAATCAGGTCAAGAAAATGGGGTATCCGCCCTTAGACAATCCTGGCTTAAACTGACAATCAGGTCAGGAAAATGGGGCATCCGCCCTTAGCCAATCCTGGCTTAAACTGACAATCAGGTCAGGAAAATGGGGCATCCGCCCTGGCGCTTTTCGAGGTACTTTTATCTCTTGGAGAAAACAAGAAATCCTGCACTTATCATATATGTTAAAAGATCATAATTATACATAAAGTTTTTGCAAATTTACAATGTTCCATGCGTGGGGAATCTTGACTCTGTCCAGCTCTTCCAACTTATAAGCATCGCCTGCTAGGACTTGGGTTACTCGAAGTGGTCCCTGCCATGTAGCATCCAGCTTTCCTTTTACTTGCCCCAAATTAGCTCTTCTTAATACCAGGTCTCCCACCTGAAACTGCCTTTTGATCACAGATTTATCTTATGTTGCTTTAATTCTCCCCTTGATGTGTGCCATTCTAACAACAGCTTTTTCCCTCTTCTCCTCAATCAAGTCCAGAGCATCTTGAGTTAATAACTCATTTTGTTCTTCAACAAAGTTCTGGACTCGGTGAGTTTCCATACTTATTTCTGCGGGGACCACAGCATCCATACCATAGGCCAGGCTAAAAGGCGTTTCTCCAGTGCTTTCCTTGGGATTAGTTCTGTATGCCCATAAAATTGAACTCAGCTCGTCCACCCACCTACCTCCAGCTTTCTCCAGACGTGTCTTGATCCCTTGTACTAATATGCGGTTGGTCACCTCAACCTGACCATTAGCCTTAGGATGATAGACAGACGTGAAATGCTGATCGATTTTCATTTTTACGCACCATGCTTTGATTCTGGCACCCATGAACTGGGTGCCATTGTCTGAAGCCAAAATCCTAGGCACACCAAATCTGCACACCACGTTTTTCCATGAGAACTTCATAACTACCCCCTCCTTGATTTTTGCCAAAGCCTTGGCTTCTACCCATTTACTAAAGTAATCAGTACACACTATCAAGAATTTCTTTTGGGCGGGGGCCATAGGGAAAGGCCAACCAAATCGATTCCCCATTTGGCAAACGGACAAGGAGAGCACATCGTCATGAGATCTTCCGCAAGCCTGTGTATCAGAGATGAATTTTTTATGCACCTCTCACAAGTATGCACGAAATCTTCTGCCTCTTTTCGCAGTCGTGGCAAGAAATACCCCACTCGCAAGATCTTGCTTGAAAGAGCCCTAGCATCCATATGGTTGCCACAACATCCCTAATGGACTTACTTAAGGACCTGGGCTCCTTCTTCTTGGCTTAAGCATCTTAAGAGGGGTTGGCTAAATCCTCTTCGGAACAGCTCTTCCTTGATCAAGCAGAATCGGGCAGCCTTGGTTCTCACTTTTATCGATTCCTTTTTGTCTTCTGGCAGTATACCCTTTAACAGATACGTCTTAATGGGGGAACTCCAGTCATTTCCTTCAATCACTTCGCACACCTGCTCTGCCCCAAACTCTGTATCAGCTTTCAGTAGGGTGATCACCCTTTCCTGGCAATCCGTAGCTGTGCTGGCTACCTTTGCCAAATGATCATCTCTGCCATTCTCCTCTCTGGGAATTTGGAGGACCACCAGGCCCTTCATATCTTTGGCAAGCTCTCTAAACTTAGCTAGGTATTTCTGCATGTTCTCCTCCCTTGTTTCGAAACCCCTGATTATTTGCTTACAGATCAATTGAGAGTCTACTCTAGCACATACCTGCTCTGCACTCAGGTCTTTCACCATTTGAATTACTCTTAAGAGTGCCTCATATTCAGCCGCATTGTTGGACAACGCGTAAAGTGTTGATCAATTTTCATCTTCGCGCACCAAGCCTTAATCCTGGTACCCATGAACTGAGTGCTATTGTCTGAGACTAGGATTCTAGGGATGCCAAACCTGCACACCACATTCTTCCACAAAAAACTTCATGACCGCATCCTCTGTAATTTTTGCCAAGGACTCGACTTCCACCCATTTGCTAAAATAATCAATTGCTACTATCAAAAATTTCTTTTGGGCAGGAGCCATGAGAAAAGGGCCGACTAAATTAATGCCCCACTTGGCAAATGGGCAAGGAGAGCTCATCGTCATGAGCTCTTCCGCGGGTTTGTGTATTAACGATGAGTTCTTCTGGCATTTCTCGCAAGTACGCACAAACTCTTCTGCTTCTTTTCGCAGTATAAATTTGTCCTTATTATTATTAGCTTTTTCATTTGTTTTTCTATTTATTTTTGGTATAAGTTGGATAATTAGAGCTTAATTCCGTATTTTTATAATTCCAGCTTATTTTACCGCGTTTTGATCGTAATTGATGCAAATAGGTGATAATTCGTGTTTTTCACCTTGCAGCTAAGTAACCGGAAGAGTTTAGCGCAAATTAGACGAAGCTCGATGTTCAAATTTAGAAGAATAAGCCTTCCGGAGAGACGAGTAGCAGGAAATCGAGAGACGGGAGATTGATGCTCAGTCGCGTCGACTGACACGACCGTCGACGCGAGCCATGGTCCACGTCAGTCGACGCATGATCGACGCAACGCCGACGCTACACTCTGAAGTGTCGATTGGAAGGGGCGTCAGTCGACGCTACGTCGACGCACCTGCCGAGCCACTGCGCACAACCTGACCGCATCACTGCCGAGCATCAGTCCGCGTCAGCCGACGCCCCATCGTTGTGACGGCCCAGAATTCGAAAATTAGGGTTTCTTGTGCGGCAAGACTTGTAATATTTATAAAAACCCGCCATATTTTAGGTTTTGGGAGGGGACACGAAGACACAACGCCATCCTAGGGTATTTTAGAATCCAATAACAATAAATCCACGTCTTATAACAAGATTTGGAGATGAAGATCAAGGATCGAAGCTCTACGCATTCAAAACATCGATTTCGCGCTCGAGATTCCATCTTCCCCCAAGATCAGTGTTCAAACTCCGGAATAGCTGGAGCTATTCATTGCTTTCTTAGTTTCAATAAGTTTTCCGAACTCTTAGATATGTAGTTAATTGTTTGGATAATTTCTTAGTTAATTCTAGTTTTAATTAGTTCAATCGTTCCTATGCTTGATATTGGATATTGGTTAATTTAGTTTATTTATGCGATTTAATTTATGGTTAGTTAATGGTTCTTAGATACGTATGATTCAATTACTTAGCGATAGTTTCTTAAATTCATGCTTTTAGATACGACAATTAGTTCTAATCTTCGTTGCATTAAATTGATAATTTAGTTATTCCTCTTAGTTGATAAAGTAGAATAATTAGTTTAATCAGCTTTAGTTTACCGCTTAGTTCGTAATTGATAATCTAGTTTAAGTAATTAGTTTAATTAATTTTAGTTTAATTGTCGTCTTAGTTTATAATGATCGAATCAATCTATTCAAACACCCAAATGTATATGTATGTTATTTGTAATTGAAAGAAAAACATCGAAAAGACCGAACAGTTGTTTCCTTGAGAGATACGACTTGAGTCAAACTCATCACCCTACAGTTACCTCGTACTTTTGCGAGCAAAACTAAGTGATTTTAAATTAATTTATAAAACGGGGTGCACGAAGTCTTGAATCAAAATTTTGGCGCCGTTGCCGGGGAAGCAACGAGTAGGAATTTGAGATGTTTTTCGTTTTATTTTTGACGTTTAATGTTTACTTTTAAATTTCTATATCTATTTTTCGCTCTTGGCCTTTACCATTTGATACGTTGACGTGTTGTTGAGTTTATGCAAGGGAGGCGATCACTTCAACTGGACCTTGTGCCATTCATTGACAACATCAACCGTTCAAATCCAATGAGACCAAGACCCGTTTTTATTCCCGAGGACAAGTCCTCAACAACAACTGATTTTGCTTGCGATTAAGCTCCCGACATGATGTTAGGGGCACAATCGGTTCGAAACGGCGATTCCCCACCACGAACACCACCCCGTCCCAATCGACACGGGTATGGGAGTGAGCCGATTGTTTTGCAAAGACAACCACTACCACGAGCTTTTTGGGCTAATTATCAGCAAAACGGGGAGAACGTGGGACAAAACGAAGGAATTAACCGGCAGAACAACGTGATCAATCACCAACCCAACATGGCGATTGTGAGGCCAAACGAGGAAATGAACAACAACGCTATTCGCCAACACAACCTCGAGAACGTGGCGATTAGGAATGAAGATTTAACAACCAAAGGCACGTGAATGATTGGTTGGAGAATCAAGATCATGGTTACGGGCAAAATAATTTCGGAAGGAGATACGAGCGTGAGCACCAATATGCGCACGATGACCACCACGAGAGAGTTAATGATCAAGTTAGAGAACCAAGGGGAGATCGAGCTCTTAGACAGCGCGATTTAGCACGTCCAAAGGTTGTACCCTTTAGGTTCACCATTGTTCTTGGACCTACCGCGAGGGCAGTGGAGATTAAACCGCACCAACTCAACCTAATCCCAACCTTTCATGGGAATGCGCATGAAGACCCCTTGGCATTTTTAAACTACTTTGTTGATGAAGTTGGCCGATTCGTAGTTCATGGCCTTCATCAAGAAGAAATGCAAATGATTTGTTTCCCGTACAGCTTGAAGGACAAAGCGAAGTCATGGCTACTGTCCTTAGAGCCTGGTTCGTTAACCGACTGGGATATGATTAGCGAGAAGTTCCTAAACCAATATTATTCAGCCCAAACAACGGGGCATCTTCGGAGGCAAATTTCTACTTTTGAGCAGTTAGAAGGAGAGCTATTTCACGAAACGTGGGAGCGCTACAAGACACTTTTGCAAGCTTACCCCCACCACAACTATTCTCCGGAAATGACTAACCAATTCTTTTTCGATGGTTTATTGGACCATGGGAAACGAGAGGTAGAGATAGCAGCGGGAGGAGATTTTGGGGATTTGACAGCACATGAGGCAAGACAAGTGTTGGAGAAGAAAAGCGAAAAGTCTAGACAAACTAACTCTCGGCCTCGTAAGATGAGAGTTAACAAAGTTTCCATTCCCGACCCCGATTTAGATGATGGCAAGTTAGTTAAAGCAAAATGTGCAGAGATTTTTGACGAGAAATTAGCTGCTTGGAAAGCCGAGCGAGCTAGCAAGGCTGCTGCACAGAAAATGGCTGCGAATTGCAACCAGTGTGGATCCCTCCAACATTTAGCAGACGCATGCCCAAACAACAGTGAGCAGCAAGAGGAGGTTAACGCGATCCAAAATTATTCGAATCAAAAGAAGTACACACCTCAACGTGACAATCCTCTTTTCAAGTGGGGCCCGGGCAATCCAAATCATATGTCGCCAGATCCGCAATTTCCCCCACCACATTAAGCTCAAGCATCAGTGCCACCATCACAAAATAATTTTCATACGCAAGGGCAGACGTCAAGTACAAGCCAACCAAACGATCAGCTGCTGGTTTGGCAGCAGAATCAAGTAGCCGAGACGATCAGTAACAGAGAAGGGCTTACAAAGGTAAACGCGAAGATTGACGAACTTTCAAAGAAGGTGAGCGGAATTGACCATCTTTCCGGCATTGTGCATGATCTAGCCAAAAAACATGGAAAGGATGGAAAGAACTATGGGGCAACTAGCAACCGATTTTGCGAGGTCAAACAAGGAGAAGGACAAACAAGGAGAAGGACAAACTTCCAAGTCAACCAGAGCAAGCGGCGGTGATTCACGTCCTACGCAGTGGAAAGAAGATCGACAACGGCATAGTAGACCAAGATGAGGAGACTGTTTCTAAACCAGTGGACAAGCTACATAAATCCGCCAATAGATATGTTCCTGGTTCTATTCAAGGGAAAATCCCGAGCGATACCTATGGCAACGATGAACCACCGCAACCGAAGCAATCAACGATGCAATATAAGGATGCTATTCCTTTTTCGAGCCGATTGCGTCCAGCAAGGGAGAACAAGAAATTTATGGAGTTGTACAATCTCTTGAAGAATGTGAATATAAACCTGCCACTTTTAGAAGTAATCAAGATGATGCCCGCTTACGTCAAGTTTTTTAAGGAACTTGCCTCGGAGAGAGACATTTGGCGACAACTCACTACGTTCCGTTACCAAAGGACGTTAGCGTAATTTTCAAAAAACCATTACCACCTAAGGAACGCGATTCTGGCAGTTTTTGCATAACGATTTCGCTAACCAATGGGAAGAAGGCGATAGGAATGTTGGATCTTGTAGCGGGCGTTAATCTAATGCCATATTTGCTTTATCAAGATTTTGATCTTAGACCCCTCAAACCGACAACAATGCGCCTACAGTTGGCTGATCGCTCGACTCGATGACCGTTAGGGATAGTTGAAGATGTTCTAGTGCAAGTTGGAGAGCTCGTACTTCCGGTTGATTTTGTGGTTATGGAAATTGGTGAAGTCCCGACTGAGGACAACGAGCACACCATTTTATTAGGACGACCGTTCATGGCGACTTCCCATACTCTTATTGATGTTCATAAAGGAAGAATGACGATGACCGTTTTGGGCGAAACAGTGACCTTTCATGGCAACTTCCCATACTCTTATTGATGTTCATAAAGGAAGAATGACGATGACCATTTTGGGCAAAACAGTGACCTTTTCTCTGAATGATATTCACAACACTCCCTCTCCTATTATGCAAGAGGAAGATTCATTCATTGACCCCATTGCATCATGCGTCAACGAATTACGAGAGATCGCAACTTTGAACAAGTTAGGCGATGGAGACGACGGTGGAGTTTCTATCAAGGAAAGGGACAAGAAGTCAATTCGTGTAAAGGATACGAGTCCGATGATCATATGCACTTAAGTGGAGAAGAATTGATCGAGTTGCTGGGTATTGACATACGCGATATCGTGGCAGAATTTGGAGACAATTTTGATAAGGAGCGTTCGCACAAATTCGAGCAAGGGGTGGAGTCGAAACCACCAATAAATCGTTCAAGTCACAACTCCCTCGGCCCTAACGAAAAATTTTCACGCGAACAAAACAAGAGCGAGGCATATTTCAAGGATTGGACGAGAAATAAGACGAAACCGAAAGAGGTTCGCACGAGTGAAGTCAAGAACTTGCAATTTGAGGTTGGAGAATTAGTCTTGTATAATAACAAATGTAAGTACGACCCAGCCGATTTTGGAGTTTCATGGATCGGACCATTCTCGATTAAAGAATTTGATGAGTACGGCGTAGCCACGTTGTACGATGAGATTGGCAAATCGTCCTTTCAAGCTCACAAGCATAGATTGAAGCCTTATCATGACGGACGAGATAAAAATTGCGATTGCAAGATGGTGGAGTTCGGAGATCCACCGTACGTTTGGAATTAAAACGAGCGAGATAGTGTCGAGCAAGCAACGTTAAAATTTGCACTTCTCGGGAGGCAACCCGAGCATTTGTATCCTTTTGTACCTTATTTTTATTTTATTTAATTCTTATTTTTTATTTTTATTTGTTTAGAAGAGATGGAAGAACTCGGACGAGAAAAATTGAATGAACGAGCGAAGGAAAAGACGCCCAGGAATCCGCCCGCATCGACGCCGGGCACCTACTCGCGTCAGTCGACACGAAATGCCGAAGAATCACTCTCTGTCGCGTCGACTGACGCAGCGTCGACGCGAATCCAGACCCGGCCCAGAAATGTTTAAAAATCGGATTTTTGGCCCACAAACCGACCCGTATGCGTGTGACCCGCGGGATTGGCCCAGGAATCTGTTTAAAAACAGCTTCTTCCTTCCCTTATCTCACTTTTCTTCCTTTTCAAAATTCATATTTTCCTTTCTCTCTTGCAATAATTTGTCTTTCAAGATTTTCCTGGAATTCGAACATTACAACACCACGAACCCAGAATTCCTCCTACACATTTGGTGGTCAAGCAACCTCGCAAAAACGGGCCTCCAAGGTTTGGAACAAGCAAAGGGCCAAGGTTCAATTCGTGCAATTTTCCGGTAAACGAGCGAGATTCGACTACCATCGATGAGGTACTTCGCTTGATACTAACTTGGGAACTTATTATTGTTGTTGTTGATTGAGTTGGGAAGTTGTTGGTGCTAGAATTACTCAAAAAAAATTTTGGTTGAACACGCACGCCAAGTGTTCGACCAAAGTCCCCAAAGAACAAAAAGTCTTATTTTTCAAGGTTTTTCACTCCCGTTCATTTTGTATTGATTAATTATGTCTCGAGCGGGAAAACGCAAAGATATTTCGGGGAAATATGGAGCACCGTCCCCGATTTTTGATAAAAAGGAAGGAGACATGTTCAAGAACATTCGGAAATGGGGATTTGCTACTCATAGGACTTTGAACGTCCAAGCACTCGAGGAGGAGGCTTCGGGTGGTTCGGAACACCACACCGATCTCTCATGGTACGTAGGTAGCCTCGGGTGTGGGTACTTTTCCCAAATGCACTTGCCCGGTTTTCGAGAACTCATGCTCGAGTTTTTCTCGACTTTGGCGATTCGGAACGACGAGACGTTCTCTTGTCGGCTAGGAGGGAATGATGTTGTTGTCGACGAAGAAATTTTTGGCAATATCTTTGGTTTCCCGATCATAGGGGACCACCCGGTTGGAGTTCACGGCTTCGATTTAGCTTCCTTTTGGGGAATGATTACCGGGGGTAACGTTGGCGATTGCAAGCGATTCCCGTGTTCTAAGATTCAAGACGACGCACTCTACATCGCCTACAAGGTCCTTGGCCACATTATACTTTGAAAAAATGAGGCAACTTACGCAACCAAGGCCGAGCTTTATGTTTTACAATGCATCGTTGAAGGTCGCCCCGTCCGGTTGTATCCGTTAATCTTACAAGGGTTCTATAACGTCACTAAGGGTACTCCGGGTAGCAAGACACCACTACTCTCGTTCGCACCTTACATCACCGGCCTCGCCCATCACTTTGGGTTCGATCCGTCCGGTAGCGGACTTAGCCCGCTCGGGACCTCTTCATTACCACTCACACGTACACCGGTACCCCGAGTGCGTTCTTCGATGAGAGGAGGGGGTTCGTCGTCTCGACCGATTGACGATGACGATGTTGGCGACGAGGATATGGAGCAAGCCCGCCGTCCTACTTCGGGCCCGATTCCCGATTGGGGGCAATTTTTCGAGGAGAACCGAGCATTTCAATTGAAGATGTTCGATAAGCTTCAAATCATCGACGAGAAGATCGACACGAATCACGAGAAGAACCATCGTAGTTTGAAGAAGATGCGTGCTCGTATCTCGAAGCACGAGGAGTGTTTCGAGGCGGCTTATCCGACACCGAGCATGGACGTCGACGAGAACCCCGAGGATGATGAGTCCCGCGAGTTCTAAGTCTTGTATCTTTATTTTTATGCTTTCTTTAAATTTAAAACAACAAAAAAAATTGGAAAACTTTAAAATTCAAAAATATTGTTATTTTGTTTGCTTTTGTTTGTTTTATTTTTCTTTTAGGACAATCTTATCGCGTGTATCGAGGCAAGGCCAAATTGCACAAACCGACGAATAGCGGCTCGACTATTATTTCAGGGATGTTTTCTTTTTTCCTTTCTCTTTTATTTGGATGTATTTGTGGCAATCAGGAGATTGCCGGGATTTTTAGAGAGGGGGGTGGTCGAGTGTGATTTGTATTGTTTAATTGTGTAAATTTTATACTTGGCCTGTAATAATTTTATGTTTAAGTGCGATTAATTGCTATTCCTGTGCGATATTGTGTTTGTATGGCTTGCCTGTCGGAGTTAATTATGTATGATTATTTGTTCTAAGTTTTTTTTGAGCTTGTATAAGTGCATAATTTTTCAAAATTGTTATTTATATATTATAAAATTGTACTTGGACGCAATTGATTCCACAAAACCTTAAAAACAGCGTCAATTCAAAAATTTTCATGCAAAAAGATAGTGAGTAGCCTGAGTGATTATCATCTTTGCATGTACTTGAATACGTTTCAGTCTTGATATCTCTTTGAAACCGTTGTGTGTAGTTGACTTTGAACATGACATTAAGGCACATATAAAACCTATTTCCGGCCATTTTCATATATTTTAGCCACTATAAGTTCCGAATGAGCCAATCATAGCCAAATAATCCATGCCTATAGCCATGAGTGTTTTTGAGACCCCTACCAACCCATTAAAAGCGTGGGGTAGGTGTTCGTTATTTTATTGGTTATTAGTGTTTTGGGATATCTTATTAGGGATTTATAATTTTTGTAATTTTTGACCACCATCCAAGAAGAATTAAAAAATAAAAAAGGTACCCCATAAAATGAAAAGGGGAAATAAAAAAAAAAAGAAAAAGGATGGTGGATAGTGTTGATTAATTGCCTACGCGCTTGTAAAGGCTTGAGTTTCATTGTTTAATTTGTTATGAAGCCTAATGTTAGAGGCAAGAGTTGTAAAGAAGCGAATTTATAAGTTTCAATTTCATTTAAGTGGTTCGAGCGAACAAGTCGGTAGTACGTTTGCGAGTTGAGAAATAGCCTATGTTTTAAAGGCTACGTTATGAGAGTTAAGTGAGGTTTTTATTTTTGAGTGAGGTGAAGCAAATTGCTTCTTGATTAGATTAGGTTGGGTGAGCGATTAGCCACACGACTTATATATTCCATGCCCGTCTAAAGAGCCTTACATTACAACCCGCAAAGACCTTTTCTAATTCTTAGTTTTGACAGCACACATAATTTGCGATTGAAAAGAGATTGATTTTCTGTGCTTATTTACTGTGCTTGTAGTTGTTTGATTTGAGTGTAAACACGTCCCATGTAAAAATTACTTGAATGCTTTTGAGCGTACTTATATATTATCCTTCGTGAGGAAGCATGATTTTATTTTTGAAGCGACAATGTAATAATGGTCAAGTGTTTGACGTTGCGTGATTTGTACCTATATTTTCAAAATTATGTATGTAGCACAGCACGACTCTTTGCTTGAACTTATTTTCATTCTAGTTATACTTTGAATTTTACGTTTGTTCGAGGACAAACAAACCAATAAAGCATGGGGTAGTTGATTAGTATAGATTTGTCCTTATTTTTATTAGCTTTTTCGTTTTTTTTTCTATTTATTTTTGGTATAAGTTGGGTAATTAGAGCTTAATTTCGTATTTTTATAATTCCAGCTTATTTTACCCTGTTTTGATCGTAATTGATGCAAATAGGTGATAATTCGTGTTTTTCACCTTGCAGCTAAGTAACCGGAAGAGTTTAGCGCAAATTAGACGAAGCTCGATGTTCAAATTTAGAAGAATAAGCCTTCCGGAGAGACGAGTAGCAGGAAATCGAGAGACGGGAGATTGATGCTCAGTCGCGTCGACTGACACGACCGTCGACGCGAGCCATGGTCCACGTCAGTCGACGCATGATCGACGCAACGCCGACGCTACACTCTGAAGTGTCGATTGGAAGGGGCGTCAGTCGACGCTACGTCGACGCACCTGCCGAGCCACTGCGCACAACCTGACCGCATCACTGCCGAGCATCAGTCCGCGTCAGCCGACGCCCCATCGTTGTGACGGCCCAGAATTCGAAAATTAGGGTTTCTTGTGCGGCAAGACTTGTAATATTTATAAAAACCCGCCATATTTTAGGTTTTGGGAGGGGACACGAAGACACAACGCCATCCTAGGGTATTTTAGAATCCAATAACAATAAATCCACGTCTTATAACAAGATTTGGAGATGAAGATCAAGGATCGAAGCTCTACGCATTCAAAACATCGATTTCGCGCTCGAGATTCCATCTTCCCCCAAGATCAGTGTTCAAACTCCGGAATAGCTGGAGCTATTCATTGCTTTCTTAGTTTCAATAAGTTTTCCGAACTCTTAGATATGTAGTTAATTGTTTGGATAATTTCTTAGTTAATTCTAGTTTTAATTAGTTCAATCGTTCCTATGCTTGATATTGGATATTGGTTAATTTAGTTTATTTATGCGATTTAATTTATGGTTAGTTAATGGTTCTTAGATACGTATGATTCAATTACTTAGCGATAGTTTCTTAAATTCATGCTTTTAGATACGACAATTAGTTCTAATCTTCGTTGCATTAAATTGATAATTTAGTTATTCCTCTTAGTTGATAAAGTAGAATAATTAGTTTAATCAGCTTTAGTTTACCGCTTAGTTCGTAATTGATAATCTAGTTTAAGTAATTAGTTTAATTAATTTTAGTTTAATTGTCGTCTTAGTTTATAATGATCGAATCAATCTATTCAAACACCCAAATGTATATGTATGTTATTTGTAATTGAAAGAAAAACATCGAAAAGACCGAACAGTTGTTTCCTTGAGAGATACGACTTGAGTCAAACTCATCACCCTACAGTTACCTCGTACTTTTGCGAGCAAAACTAAGTGATTTTAAATTAATTTATAAAACGGGGTGCACGAAGTCTTGAATCAAAATTTTGGCGCCGTTGCCGGGGAAGCAACGAGTAGGAATTTGAGATGTTTTTCGTTTTATTTTTGACGTTTAATGTTTACTTTTAAATTTCTATATCTATTTTTCGCTCTTGGCCTTTACCATTTGATACGTTGACGTGTTGTTGAGTTTATGCAAGGGAGGCGATCACTTCAACTGGACCTTGTGCCATTCATTGACAACATCAACCGTTCAAATCCAATGAGACCAAGACCCGTTTTTATTCCCGAGGACAAGTCCTCAACAACAACTGATTTTGCTTGCGATTAAGCTCCCGACATGATGTTAGGGGCACAATCGGTTCGAAACGGCGATTCCCCACCACGAACACCACCCCGTCCTTTATTTTTGGTATAAGTTGGGTAATTAGAGCTTAATTTCGTATTTTTAATAATTTCCAGCTTATTTTTACCCTGTTTTGATCGTAATTGATGCAAATAGGTGATAATTCGTGTTTTTCACCTTGCAGCTAAGTAACCCGAAGAGTTTAGCGCAAATTAGACGA
>BMAC01000006.1:1934102-1953334 GCA_014905375.1 Phtheirospermum japonicum | reverse complement strand
CAATCGACACGGGTATGGGAGTGAGCCGATTGTTTTGCAAAGACAACCACTACCACGAGCTTTTTGGGCTAATTATCAGCAAAACGGGGAGAACGTGGGACAAAACGAAGGAATTAACCGGCAGAACAACGTGATCAATCACCAACCCAACATGGCGATTGTGAGGCCAAACGAGGAAATGAACAACAACGCTATTCGCCAACACAACCTCGAGAAGCTCGATGTTCAAATTTAGAAGAATAAGCCTTCCGGAGAGACGAGTAGCAGGAAATCGAGAGACGGGAGATTGATGCTCAGTCGCGTCGACTGAAGCGACCATCGACGCTCCGTCGATGCGAGCAATGGTCCGCGTCAGTCGACGCATAATCGACGCAACGCCGACGCTACACTCTGAAGCGTCGATTGGAAGGGGCGTCAGTCGACGCTACATCGACGCACCTGCCGAGCCACTGCACGCAACCTAACCGCATCACTGCCGAGCATCTGTCCATGTCAGCCGACGCTTCATCGACGCGCCGTTGACGCGACGGCCCAAAATTCGGAAATTAGGGTTTCTTGTGCGGCAAGACTTGTAATATTTATAAAAACCCGCCATATTTCAGGTTTTGGGAGGGGACACGAAGACACAACGCCATCCTAGGGTATTTTAACATCCAATAACAATAAATCCACGTCTTATAACAAGATTTCGAGACGAAGATCAAGGATCGAAGCTCTACGCGTTCAAAATATCGATTTCGCGCTCGAGATTCCATCTTCGCCCAAGATCAGCGTTCAAACTCCGGAATAGCTGGAGCTATTCATTGCTTTCTTAGTTTCAATAATTTTTCTGAACTCTTAGATATTTTTCGTATTTAATTGTTTGGATAATTTCTTAGTTAATTCTAGTTTTAATTAGTTCAATCGTTCTTATGCTTGATATTGGATATTGGTTAATTTAGTTTATTTATGCGATTTAATTTATGCTTAGTTAATGGTTCTTAGATCCGTATGATTCAATTACTTAGCGATAGTTTCTTAAATTCATGCTTTTAGATACGATAATTAGTTCTAATCTTCGCTGCATTAAATTGATAATTTAGTTATTCCTCTTACTTGATAAATTAGAATAATTAGTTTAATCAGCTTTAGTTTATGATGAGAATGAGCCCGAGCTTGAAGATCCTTTGGTGGTTCGAGAGGGACCAATTACGAGAGCTAAAGGAAAGAGACTTAAAGAGGCATTGAAACTATTTTTAGTTGAAATCCAAAACAAGCATCCTTCGGGCCAATCAAAGAACCAAGAACAAGAGTCTTTTCATGGGGATAAATTTGTGAACTTGATCCAAATAAGTGAGCTTGCACCAAACCATGATGAAGCCCAATTTTCGAAACCAAGACTCCAAGCTTGAATCCACCTAACAAGCCCAAGGTTGCAGCCCAAACAATAAAGCCCAAGTTGGTAACCTAGAAGCTTCCAAGGAGGGGATGGGCGGATTTAAGAGGAAGGTTTAAGAGAAAAAGATGAAGAGTTTATTTGAATTTAATTTGTGGCTTTTCATCTAATTAGCCATTATTTTAGCCTTTAAAACTCTTCTTTTCTCTACCTATAAAAGGGTATGAGTTTTCTTTGTTTCAAGATAACAATATTCAGATTTTATAAACACTTTAGACTTCAAGTCATATCATTGTGAGTTTATTCTTTTTTTTGTGGAGTTTAAACAAACAATTAAGAACTTATCAAGATTTGTGAGCAAAATCTTGTGGCGTTCAAACATACCAAGGTTCTTAGGATCTTCTATATCCAAAAGGGTCAAGGTTCGTATCAAGCTCAAGGAGGGATCAACTAGAGTTTCGATCTAGGCGATAGCTTTCTTTTCTTATAATTATAGTTCTTGGATCTTAAATATCCAATGGGTTATAATTCTTCTAACCTCTTTCTCATCATTTTACCGCTTAAGTAATTGATAATCTAGTTTAAGTAATTAGTTTAATTAATTTTAGTTGAATTGTCGTCTTAGTTTATAATTATCGAATCAATCTATTCAAACCCCCAAATGTATATGTATGTTATTTGTAATTGAGAGTAAAACATCGGAAAGACCGAACAATTGTTTCCTCGAGAGATACGACTTGAGTCAAACTCATCACCCTACAGTTACCTCGTACTCTTGCGACCAAGACTAAGTGCTTTTAAATTAATTTATAAAATGGGGTGCACGAAGTCTTGAATCAATCTTACTCGAGAGAGCTCTGGCGCCCATGTGGTTGCCACAACATCCCTCGTGAATTTCTCTAAGGACCAAAGCTCCTTCTCCCCGACTCAAGCATCTCAATAAGGGCTATCCAAATCCCCTTCATAACAGCTCTCCCTTGACTAAACAGAATCTAGCAGCCCTGTTCCTTACCTTTGCTGAGTCCTTCCTATCCTCTGGCAAGAGCCCTTTCTCTAGATAAGCCTTTATGAGGAATCGCCAGTCATCTCCTTCCGTTATTGAGCACACCTGCTCTGTCCCAAATTCTGCATCTGCTTTTAGAGGGATATGCACTACTGTCAGGGATTTCATGTCCTTGGTTAGTTCTCTAAACCTGGCCAAATTTCTCTGCATGGTGTCCTCCCTTGTTTCAAACTCTCCACTTATCTGTTTGCAGACAAGCTGGAAATCAACCTTAGCACAGATCTGTTCTGCCCCCAAATCCCTTGCCATCTGAACTCCTCTCAGGAGGGCCTCATACTTAGCCGCATTATTGGACAGAGCATAATTCAAGCGCACAGCATACTCAGTATCCACACCCTCTAGGTTAATTAGGACTATCCCAGCCCCACAACCCTGATTACCGACAGAGCCATCCTTGAAAATCGTCCATTCTAGCTGTTCATCAGAAGAGCTGGTCATTTCTTGCATAAAATCAGCCAATGCCTGGGCTTTAATGGTTGTCCTGGTTTCAAGCACAATGTCGGACTCACTGAGCTCGACTATCCTTCTAACCAGCTTTCCTGATGCCTCCGGCTTATCCATTATAGCTCTTAATGGTAGGTTGTTTCGCACAATTATGTTATGAGACAGGAAGTATGGGCGCAGTTTGCGAGATGTTCCAACCAAAGCCAACATTGCTTTCTCAACTTCAACATATCTCACCTCAACATCATGCAAGACCTTGCTCCAGTAATAAACCGGTCTCTGTATCTTGCCTTCTTCTCGGAGTAAGACAGAGCTGACTGCCTGTTGTCAAACTGATAAGTACAAGATGAGAGGCTCCCCTTGGATAGGTTTTGTGAGCAAGGTCATGTCAGCCAGATATTCCTTCAGCATTCTAAACACATTCTCGCATTCACTGCTCCATTCAAATCGAGCCTTCTTTCGCAAGGCTTGAAGAAACGGTAGGCTTTTCTCTGTCGAGCGTGAAACGAATCAGAAAAGAGGCATTGATGTGACCTGCCAAACATTGCATCTCCTTGACATTTCTGGGTGCTTGCATCTCCATGATCACCCTCACTTTCTATGGATTGGCATCAATGCCTTATTCCGTAACCATATATCCCTGAAATTTACCAGCTCTGACCCCAAACGCGCACTTCTTGGGGTTGAGTTTCATGCAGTACCTCCTCAAATAATGAATGTTTCTTTCAGATCTTCCACATGAGAGGTGGCCTTAACGCTCTTGACCAGCATGTCATCCACGTACACCTCCATGTTCCGCCCTAGCCGCTCTTTAAACATTTTATCCACCAAACTCTGATATGTGGCTCCTGCATTATTGAGCCCAAATGGCATGACCACGTAACAGTATGTTCCCTTTGGCGTGATGAAGCTAACTCGCTTCCAGTCCTCCTTTGCAAGCATGATCTGATGGTAGCCTTGTGAAGCGTCCATCATGCTCAGGAGTTCACAACCAGAAGTGGAATCGACCAGTTGGTCAATCCTCGGGAGCGGGTAGTGGTCTTTTGGGTAGGCGCGGTTGAGATCACGAAAATTAATACATATTCGCCAGTCGTGACCTCCTAACCAGATCTTTCGCAGCTCGCACGTAGCTATGTTGCGCTCGCTTGGAATGCTTTTCCAGTTCTCCACCAGTAATCATCTGGATTTCTCCATGGATGACCTGGGCCTGATCAATCCTTCTTCCCTCAGCAAGTCCTCTATCCTGATCTCTTTTATTCTGCTGAGGACGATCATAACCACTACGACCAGTTCTGGCGTCTTCCTTCCTCATACGGACATACTCCTTCAGATGCCCGGCCTGAACCATTCTCTCTAGCTCATCTTTCAAATGTGTACATTCATCGGTATTATGTCCATATTTATTATGGAAATGGCAGAATCGATCAGAACTCTCCTTCTTGGGCTTTTGGGAGTAGGTCTTGGGCCATTTTAGCTCTGGGTGCCATTCTATCACTTGCAGTATTTCGCCCTGCGGAGTTGCCAGAGAGGTATACCTGTCAAAGCGAGGTCTCCCCACGAACAGCTCTGGCCTGGCTTTTTCACCGTCATCGTGTCTTCTCTATCATACCTCTCCCATTTCTTTTCTCCTTCATCTTTGATTTTCAAAGCCTCCTATAGGTGAATGTACTTTTCAGCTCTCTCAAAGAGCTCTCCAAACTTCAGAGCTGGTTTGACAACCAACGATCGGAAAAACTCGCCCCTCTGGAGGCCTTGTACAAGAGCATTTACCAACAGCTCTTCGGATGCAGAAGGCACCTCGAGTGTTGCGGTAGTGAAACGATTGATATAAGCGCGCAGACTCTCACCTTCCTTCCGTGTTAAACTAAACATCTCAAGTGGCATCTTTTGGTATTTCCTGCAGCTCGTAAACTGGTGCAGAAAGGACGAGCTAAATTCCTCAAAATTGTTAATAGATCGAGGCGGCAACTGGCTAAACTAGAGCTGTGCCGACTTGATGAAAGTCATCAGGAAGACCCGACACATGATGAAATCGGAAAATTTGTGCAACGCCGCTGCTATCTCAAAACGATTGAGATGGTCCGCCGGATCCGTCGTCCCATTGTACTCAAAGCCTAAGGATCAATAAGAGGCTGGCACATCGTCGCCCATGACCTCCTCCGTAAATGGAGTGCCTCGCCACGCCGGAACTGTGCTCGTGCCAGTCATCTTCTTCCTGAACATCCGCACTTCTTTTTGGAGGCTCTGCATCTGCTCGACTAGGCCTGGATGAGCCTGAATGGATGTTTCATTATCAGAAGTAGAGAAGTGTTCCTCTCTGTCCTGCAGAGGAGTCCGATCTGTGCGCTGGCAACTTAGTGGCTCAGTTTCCACTACCGGAACAGTTCTTGCTGGTGGTGTGTTGGACGGTGGCGTTTACATCTCCACGAATTTCTTTTCAAATGCCGCCTCCACGGCTTTGCCAATGAGCTCCGACAGCTGCGTGAGGAAGGACTCGTTGAAAGATCCTCCTGTAGCCGTCATTGATCTACCAAGAGAGGGTGGCGTGGAGCCTGCCGCTGGCTCCGTTCCTCCTGGCATCACCGTCGAAGGTCCTGCCGATTGTTGTGCGTACCCTGGCATAGCGGAGCTTGGAGTACCGCCAAGCTCCCCCACCAAATTCTGTCTTAATCCGTCTGAAGCCATCGGAAACCTCACGTCTTAAACCAGATTTCCCACAGACGGCGTCAATTGTTTCAGCCCAAAAAATGACCAACGTCTAGAATAACGCCTTGAACCTAGAATGCCAAACCGATCTGCACATAAACACAGGTTAGAAAGGACCACCGGTGGTTTTCCGGTGGAAACCTCTCTGATGCTTAAGTCAGTAAAGCGTAAGGTTTCTCTTAGTAAGCAAAGAAGGAATGCATAAAGAATGACATACCTCTCTCAGCCTTGGGGCTGAGATATTTATAGTTTCTCTTATTGGGGACCCCAGCCGGGATCCCAGGAGTACGTGCCGCAAATCTCGGGCCGTTAGGCAACCAATTGTGACAAGTGGTCCTGCCTGTCCCACTTGTCTCCTCATTAAGATCCAGGAGAACAGTTCTTCCCTACTCCAGCTCTTTCCATTTCAGCTCTGCCTATAGGAATCGGGGGGAAGTCCCGAGGTGCACTTTCTTGAGAATCAACTTTCTCTAAAGGGCCTATCCAGACCTTTCTCTAGACCGAGCTAGTCCCATTACATCCACTCTTAACCGTGTTTATTCAGGTCAGGTCTACCTCAATTCAGGTCTGACCTATTTACTGCCAGATCATTTTAATAAAATAATATTTTCAAAAATAAAATTGAACCTAAGTAACTATGTTATTAGTATTTTGAACTCGTAACAAAGTAATAAGTTTGGTTTGTTTTTTCTCATTATGAGTTCGAAACACTACTAATATAGTTAGTTAATTTTTTGAATTATATTAAAAGAAATTAAATATTATAATATGAATACATATAATAAAAAATCTTATTCATTAAAAATAAATATTAGAATACTCATTTATTGATTATTTAATTTTAGTAGGTAATGAATAAATAAAATGTATAAATAAATTTAAAAAAGAAATATTTTGGTTGAATCAAAAAAAATATTACGTATATGGCAAAGTGCAAAAATACATATACTATTGGGGGTTAAGTGTAATTTTCACCAAAGTTTTCAGGGGTAGTATTATCCATATAGGGTAAAATGTAAAAATCGCAAAGTTCATATGGCAAAGTGTAATAAAAAATACTTTGTATAGTAAAGTCTAAAACCCAAATAGTTCAGAGAGTTTATTTTTCACTTATATGAATTTCCAGATCAATTTTTTTTAATTTCTTTTTCCAGATGAAAGGAGGAAACTCGAAGGCTAGTTCGAGGAAAGGCAACAGCTAGCAATCTATGTTTTACTTGTGGTTTAATATTCAATTTATTTGTTCTTTTTTCATTTTCGTAGCCCATATACCTGCAAGTTTAATATGATTATGTGTTTTAGCTAATTGCCTATTTTATTTGTTGAATTTTTCCATTAGATGTTTATTTGTTTAGGCTTTTAAGATCTGTGTGCGTAGTTTGATTCGTATATGTGTATTCTATTTATTTTATTTATAAAAAATCTCTAGTAATTTATTTGTATTCTCAATTAGAATATATAAATTTATAGCTTTTAAATGATTATATATATTGAAGTTTGGGTTACCTGTGCTTCTGTAAAGCTACTTGATTGCAAAAGTTGCTAGAGAGTATGTTGATATCTCTTGAATCTCTTGCTTCAGTGTGTTATACGGGGGTCTCGCCACCCGGTTAGCGAGTCGGGGGGGTCAAGGTGGTGCGAAGTCCCCCTTGCCTAGGGATCCAAGGGAGCGGAGATTCCCTCGGCCTAAACTTTATGCAGTTTTGGGCCTTAAGCCCAATTTGGTGTACTCTTTAATTACTATGTATATGGTCTTTGAGATCAGAAATCTGTAACCCTAATTAGTAATAAAATATGTTCTTCTCTTTGGCGTGTACGTAGCTAATTTGGTGAACCACGTAAATCTGTGTCTTCTTTATGTTTTCTGTTTATTTCTTTATAATCTTATTCATTCATAACAAACTTGTATCAAGAGCCTGGTTGATTCGATCAGGATATTTACGCACCGTTAGGGTTTTTTTTGCCGACCGAGAATGTCTTCTTTCAACGTAAAGGTTGACAAATTCACCGAGAGAAATAGTTTTGGATTATGGCAGATAAATATGTGATCACTGCTGAAGCAGCAGGGTCTGTGGGCGCCGCTATCAGGAAAACCTAAATCTAAGGATGTAGATGAAGAAGAGTGGAATACCCGAGAAGAAAAGGCCCACTCGACTATTATGCTATGTCTGTCTGATGATGTTATCATCAAGGTTGATGATCAGAAAATTGTCGCTGCTCTCTGGTTGAAGTTAGAGAGTCTCTACATGACGAAGTCTCTCACCAACAAGTTTCTCTTGAAGCAACGTCTGTTCTATTTATGCATGCAGGAAGGTACTCCCCTTCATGATCATCTTGACAAATTAAACAAAATTTTACTAGATTTGCGTAATATTGATGTTAAAGTAGAAGATGAGGACATTGCTTTAATTTTGTTAGTATCTTTTCCTGAATCGTATGAGAATTTTGTTGAATCGTTTATTACTGGGAAAGATACTCTGTCAATGGAAGATGTTTGATATGCCCTCCACAATAGAGAAGATCTTCAACAGGCAACTGGCTCTGCCACAAAAAATCAGGCATCGGGGCTGTTTGTTACAGGTAAAGAATAAGGGAGATTTGGGAAGAAAACTGGCAAGATGAATTAGAGAGCTTCAAAAGGTCTTAAACCCGAAGACATTTGAGATTACTGTAAAGAAACAGGGCACTGTAAGAATGATAGTCCTAAGATGAAGAGGAAGTAGGAGAAGAAAAGGGGTGTCCGTGGTTCTGCAGTTGTGGTAGAAACTGATACGAATTCTGAAGAAGATCTGGCTTTGGTTGCTGCTGAACAGTGTCATCGTAATGATGTCTGGGTTCTTGATTTTGGGGCATCGTACAATATTTGCTCTAACATGGATTTCTTCTCGACCTATGAGCATATAGAAGGAGGAAGTTTTTCCATGGCAAACAGTGTTGTCTGCAAAGTGGTTTTAATTGGCTCAGTCAGGATACAGACAAATGATGGGGCATTCTTCACCTTAAATGAAGTCAGACATGTACCAAAAATGGCGAAGAATCTGATATCATTGAGTCTTCTTGACAGCAAGGGTTTCAGTTTCAAATGTGAAGGTGGAATTATGTATGTCTGTCAAGGTTCAAAGGTGGTTCTAGCAGGCTTGAAACGTGGTACCTTATATTATCTGCAAGGTTCCACCATGACAGGTTCTGCTAATGTTGCATCATCCGAGGTTCAGACCACGGATATGACCAGGTTGTGGAATGTGAGGCTCCGTCATATGGGAGAAAGAGGGATGCAGATTTTGTCTAAGCGGGATCTTCTTTCTGGGCATAAAGTGCAGAGTCTTGAATTCTGCGAACATTTTGTGCTTGGGAAGCTTCATCGCAGCAAGTTCCCAAAGAAGACCGTTCATTAGACCAAGGGGACTCTGGACTACATTCATATGAATTATTGGTGTCCGTCACGTGTTGAGTCTATTGGAGGCCACATATATTTTGTATCTATGATTGATGACCACTCAAGGATGACTTGGGTAATTATGATAAAGAACAAAAGTGAAGCGTTCAAGAGATTTAAGCAATGGAAGGAGTTGGTAGAAAATCAGACTGGGAAGAAGATCAAGCGACTCCGAACTGATAATGGCCTGGACTTCTGTTCGTCTGATTTCAACGAGTTCTGCAAGGATGCAGGGATTTCTTGACACCACAGTATTCGACACATGCCGCAGCATAATGGTCAGGCAGAGCACATGAATCAGACATTGATTGAGAGAGCAAGATGCATGCTCTTGAATGTTGTTTTGGCTAGAAAGTTCTTAACAGAAGCAGTAAATATTACATGCTATCTGATCAACCGTGGTCCTCACATTGGAATTGATTGCAAGACAACTTACGAGGTATGGTCTAATAAACCTGCAGATTATTCTTTGTTGAAAGTTTTTGGGTATACTATTTACTATCATTTTTGTGAGGGTAAATTAGATCCAAGAGCTAAGAAGGGTATATTTGTTGGTTACGGAGATGGAGTTAAGGGCTATAGAATTTGGTCACCTTCAGAAGATAGAGTTATATTCAGAAGAAACGTGATTTTTGATGAGAATTCTATGCTTAACCCCATTGTGAAGTCCATTGGTGCAGAAAATTGTAGTAGTTTTGATAAACAGGTGGAGCTGCAAGTCACTCTCGATGAGAGTAAATCATAAATCCAAGGTGGAGAAGATCAACATACTACTGCTGAATGTACAAGTTCAGATGTCCATCCAGAAGCTCGCCAGACAAGCATAGTTGTTGATAGAGCTAGGAGAACAGGCATGAAGCCTCCTGTGTGGAACGGTTTTAAGGATATGGTGACTTATGCATTAGAAGTTGCTGATGAGGTGGAAGAGGAAGAACCATCTGTAGGTGAACCATTCACACACAGAGAGATTATTTCAGGTAGTGAGTCAGCTCAATGGCTCACTGTAATGAGAGAAGAGATGGAATCACTTGACAAGAATGAATTGGGAGCTGGTCAAACAGCCAAAGGGGAGGAGTATTGTTACTTGCAAATGGATATTCAAGAAAAAGGAAGAAACCACATATGGTGATGGTGTGAGATACAAAGATCGACTAGTTGCAAGAGGGTTCACACAGAAGGAGGGGGTTGACTATAATGAGATATTCTCAAAACTGGTCAGACACACCTCCATTAGAGTGTTACTAGCAATGGTTGCATAACAGGATTTAGAACTTGAGCAACTGGGTGTGAAGGCAGCCTTTCTACATGGAATGCTAGAAGACGATATCTACATGACTCAAACAGAGGGGTTCCAGGTTCTAGGGAAGGAAGATAATGTCTGCAAGTTGAAGAGATCCTTGTATGGGCTAAAGCAGTCTCCAAGGCATTCGTATAGAAGGTTTGACAGTTACATGATCCAGTTGGGATACCGCAGGATTCCACGTGATTGTTGTGTGTATCATAACAAAGCAGATGATGGTTCCATGATCTATCTCGTTCTGTATATAGATGATATGCTCATTGTTGCAAAGTCCAAGTTTGATATTTATAAGTTGAAGGATCTGCTCAGTGCTGAGTTTGATATGAAGGATTTGGGTGCTGCCAAGAGAATTCTTGGCATGGAGGTATATAGGGAAAGAGAAAAGAAGAATCTCTTCGTGTCACATAAGAGTTACGTTCAGAAGATCTTGTGTAGATTTAGCATGTGTACCGTAATCCTATTGATACCCCAAGTGCTACAAATATTCATTTATCCACTGATTGTACACCGAAGTCTGATTATACACCGAATCTCTAATGCAGTAGGGAGTTTGATGTATGCTATGGTCTGCACTAGACCAGATCTTGCACATGCTGTGAGTGTTGTCAGTAGGTTCATGGGACGACCTTGAAAGGAGTATTCGCAAGCTTTGAAGAGGATTTTTTGTTATCTTAGAGGTACGTCTGATGTTGGTATCTTGTGTGGAGGTGATGCTCACGGTTCTGTTACTGGTTACTCTAACTCTGACTATGATGGAGATGTTGATAGTAGAAGATCTATGACTGGTTATGTCTTCACTCTTGGTGGTTCTGTTATGTTGTAAGGAAACTCTACAGGCTACAATTACTCTTTCTACAAGTGAAGCAAAATATATGGTACTGGCAGAAGATGCTAAAGAGGGAATTCTGTTAAAAGGGCTTGTAGGTGATCTTGGTCTACATCATGATCAAGTTATTGTGTTTTGTGACAGTCCGAGTGCAATCTGCTTGACCAAGGATCAAGTCCATCATGAGAGGACAAAACATATTGATGTGAGGTATCATTTTGTGAGGAATGATCAGAGAATTAAGGTGATGAAAGTAGGTACTGTTGATAATCCTGCTGACATGTTCACCAAGCCAGTCCCACATAGCAAGTTTCGAAATTGTTTAGACTTGCTAAACGTCATAAGTTGTTAGTTGCCCAAGGAGGGATAATATGAGTGAGAAAGAAGGAGTTTGTTCATCTGGCATTGTAATGATACATCTGCATAGGAAGATTCAAGTCAAGGTGGACCTTAAGCCCAATTTGGTGTATTCTCTTAATAGTATATATATGGTCTTTGAGATTAGAAAAACCCTAATCAATAATAAATCTTGTTCTTCTCTTTGCCTGTTGACGTAGCAAATTTGGTTAACCACGTAAATCTGTGTCTGCTTTACATTTTCTATTTATTACTTTATAATCTTATTCATTCACAACAGAGTAAAATGCTTATTTTCATCCATATTAAATTATCTAATATGGCCTATGCTTATCTTCGATTTGTTGGGATTGCACTTGATTTTTTTTTCTGCTTTGATCTATTATAACTATAATTTGGTAGTTCTTTTTCGTTATCCCTGCATCTTGTAATGCTTGTGCTATGGCTAATGCATATAACAAACTTCGTGATGTGATTTTATGGTGTTTGGTTTGATAACTCGATTATCTTTTTATGGTTTAGTTTTCAGATGGCATCATCCTAGGTTGCATAGTTTTTTGTTTTGTTTTCTTTTGTTTTTTTTTTTTTTGTCTAGAGCAACTTATACTTAGATTTTACTCTACAATTTATATATATCCTTCAGAAATAGGTATGCATTCATTTGTTTTGTTTTGTTTGTGAATTTAAATTTTGCCTTGAAACATGTAGAAATGGCCCGCACCAAGCAAACTGCTCGCAAGTCCACTAGAGGAAAGGCTCTTAGAAAGCAACTTGCTACTAAGGTCTTTTGATAGTGTTCAAAAATCTTACCTTTGACAGTTGCATTTTTTTTCTGTGGTCTGATGTTTTATGTTTACATTATACGCTGCCCGTAAGTCTGCCCCAACCACTGGTGGATTTAAGAAGCCTCATCGTTATAGGCTTGGTGGAGTTTAGTAATTTTTGTATTATCCTAGATATTGAACTCTTGTAATTGTTTTTGGTGTTTGTTATTAGGATGTATAGAATGTTTTTAAGGATTTTAAAAGATCATAGTATTAACTTACATGTTTTGTTTTTATTATTGTATATTAGTTGTAGATTTCCTGCTTTTATTTAATTTTGATGTTTTTTCTTTTGTTGAAATAGTTAATATATTCAAAATATCAAGTATTGGCAATTTCGGTGCACCTTCTTCATTTATATTTCTTGTTTTTTACTACTTTCTAGAAGGTATTTTTCAATGTCCGTTCTGGAAAATAGGCTTACTTTCTACAAGGTATTTATCAAGAAACGCTGTTAAAAGTGACACTTTCTAAGGTGGTTCTTGAATTGCTATTAAAAGGTCCACTTTTTATGTTGGTTTAAGATCCTTCGTTAACAACAATGACACTAGATTCTACGGAAGTTCCAAACCCGCTGTAAATGACAAAAAAAACTGTCGCAAAAAGTAGTTTTCGCAGGAGTGATGATTGCGAGCCGAGGTATGATGTACATAAAAGCTTCCAATAGGTTGTCCTACAACAATTGTGTGATCAGTCTTCTGTTCCTACATCACACAATGAGATGGATAAAAAGTACATTTGGTTTTTGCTATTTGAGTCGGTTGTGAGGTGGATAGGAGGTTGCATTTGAAGGATGGGACTAGCAGGACATCATTAAGTCCAAAATTTTCATTAATGTGAACTTCTCCAGAGTGTGTGATTAATTTTGAGGAACCATCTTGAAAATAAACAATGACTTTGGATTTTATTGGCTTTATGTGATTAAGAAGTAGAGGATTGACACACATATGTTTACTAGCTTCTGTATCTACAATTCAAGAGTTGCTACTAATATGATTAAAAGTACTAAGGGCAAACACTAGTGCAGAAATAGCATTTTAGAACGCCCTGTTTCTGTACATCTTGAACGCACTGCTGAGGCGTTCTAGAATATCGAACTTTCTAGAACGGTTATGAAAAGATGTTCTAGAAAGTATACTTCTAAAACGTCTTTACGAACTAAGGTTCTAGAAAATAAAATTTCTAGAACGCCTTTACGAAATACACATTCTAGAAAATAAACTTTCTAGAATGCCATTACGAACTGATGTTCTAGAAATTATACTTTCTAGAACGCTTTATGAACTGACGTTCTAGAAAACTTACTTTCTAGAACGCCTTTGCAAAATAGATGTTCTAGAAAATAAACTTTCTAGAATGCTTTTATGAAATAGACGTTCTATAAAATAAACTTTCTAAAACGCCTTTACGAACTGACGTTCTAGAAAGTTTTTTTTAGAACGCCTTTACAAAATAGACGTTCTAGAAAATAAAATTTCTAGAAAGCCTTTGCGAAATAGTCGTTCTAGAAATAAACTTTCTCGAATACCTTTTCAAAACCCATTCTAGATAGTGTTTTTTTAAGAACGGCTTTTTGTAAAATCGTTCTAAAAAGTAGTAAAAAAAATAAAAATAAGAATGAAATAAAAGCACCTTAACAAATACACCAAAACTCATTGAAAGCAAGATGATCACAAACTTAGTACCAACATAAGCAAAACATATCATTATCCATAATCAAGAAAGTTACAAAATCAATCACATTTTTATAATTATCTTGGATGATGATAAAAAGCATTATAGGTTGATTATAGGTGATCCATAGCGCTGAACTCCAATCCAGGGTTCTCCACAAGAGTCTCACCCTCTGGTTACTAGTGCTCCAACTACATTGGGTTGTTTAGGGACTTATAGACTTATACTGATCTTGAAGAGCTTGAATTGCACAATTTGAGTTATAAATTAATTCTTCTAGAAAAATAATGAATAAAATTAAGCTATGCATTATATGGTAAAATGGGATGAAATCTTAGAAAGGTACATGAACTGAAATAAGCAATTGGAATACGCAGTCACTAACAGTCAACAAGAATCTAAATTCTTAAAATAAATAAAATAAAATAAAATTGTAGGGAAAAAAATCAACTGATTAATATGAGGAAATTAATAAAGATATGAAATACTGTATAACAACAAACATTCATATTCAAACTGTGAATTCGGAGCCAATAAATATCAGTAGACCTATGGATAGCTAAACATATTGAAATTTCTGCACTCTAGACAACAACTGTGAAAAAAGCATTAAAACACATTCACTAATCTTGAAACCGATAACCTTTAAATCATCAAACGTGCTATTTTCCCCTCGCGTAAAAGAGTGTGACACTGGTACAACATTACAAAGTGAAAACCATTTTCTGATTTAGTTGTTCATACGTAGGAGTGAGCTTAATTTCTACAAATGTCGATCGATAACAAGTATCAAGAAAAAGAAGGAAAACACATACACAAAAAATAATAATAATAACGACCAATTACACAAGGATGGACAATATAAAATCAGAAACTAGCATTTTTGATAACATATTCATACTTACATAAAAAAAATAGACCTTTAGTAGAAGGAAATAATTTCCAAAAAGAAAATTTAGTGAATAAGAATGTGGCATTTTAACTTCTCATGTATTCCTGTTATAGTAAGCCCCTTCGGATTCTTATCACATCTGGAAAAAGAGGGGGAAAAAAATAAATAAACGCTAAAAAAATTTAAAAAGTTCTGATGTTGTAGTTATATCTCACCTTGTATGCCCAGAAGTCTCTCGTCATAGGTCCTTTGCATGAAGTCAGTTATATCTTCGCCCTTGAGGACAGGGCATTTCTTCTTGTCCTTCCTCTCTAAATGGAACCTGTGAGCCTCTTCGGTCAAGAAAAAGAGCCGTAGACATATTCGATCCCTTCTGTGGCTTCTTGCGGATATATCTCGGTAGTGCTTCATCAAGTCCTCTAAGCCAGAGTAACAGGCACTGTGGGATATGGAACACGAAAAACATCTCGGCTACAAAAAGTAAAAAATAGTCTAAAAAAAAGAATAAGTTTCTTAAGAAAACCATGCTCTCAACAATTTAGATTATTGCGCATGTATTTCCCAATTCTCTTTCACATAGAGATGAAACACGATACACAAATACATACATCTTCGTACACATACACATCTACGTATATAATATCATAGATATATACGAGTCCATGGTAGCATCGCAATGGGTTATTGTTACATATATATGAAATTCTCTTCTAGAACTTTTATCTTTTTTTACTAAACACTTTGCAAGATCTCATAAGTTAATGAAAACAACTTATAAGCTCTGTCAAACACCCTCGATATCCTAAAATATAAACAATGTCAAAACACTTTATTCGCACCATAAGTCCACACTAAAAAGTACCACCAGAATTTACCTTATATATTTTCGCCATGAGTTTAGATATTTTACAAACCTTAAATCACTGCGCATCTTCCCTATATTACTTTTAAGTTTCTCTATCTCGTGTTGCAATATAGAATAATGGTGACCCTGCATTTGAGATCAACATAACTTAGGCACTCAACTTTCGTAGTTGCGTGAAATAAATTTCAAATTTGTCGCAATGTAATATAGGAATAAAGTTTAATTTGGTTTAAGAAATCAGTTGCTATATCCAAAGTTTATAACGTTATAGGTCTAGCTTGTTACCTAGTCTAAACAACAAAAGTTACTATTGTTGGAGACCATCGTATAGGATCATGTAAGTTGTACATTTCATAGTAAAAAAGACATTAAAGATTCACTTTGGAAGTGACTGAGCTTATAAAAAATGTAGGCAAAAGACATGCCTCAGAATCCAAAAAAATAATTATGGTTAATCAAAAGGCACACCTCAAAATTCACAAAATATTGACATAAATAAATGTTGTAGGGTGCATTGACTTCACAATCTCGAATTCTCCATCCTCAAATCAAGGAGACGAGAGACAATCTGAGTTGATATAACAATTCTGAATTAATTCATTCTCTCTTTTCACGCACTAAATATGTTATTCTCAAAATAAAACATATTCAGTTCTAAAATGAGTATTAAATGCAATCCTAATACGTACAACATCTAAAGATTTCTCAATACTTTTGAATACAATAATCCTATGGTCGTTAACGTCGGAAAGGAACAAACGATTTCCACATTTAAAATGAGTATCTTGACCCAAGTGCTCTTCACATCAATGACATTAGTGTTGGTTTCACTATAATCGTACGGGCTTACGCAACTGAATTTAAAATTTTTAAAATTATTAAAACAAATATATATATCAAATATATATACTAAGCCCCATAGATTTCGTAAGCGATTTTAACGATCGTCATTTTCTATTATTTTGTATCGATGATACGGACCAAAATAACCATACGTGAAACTATGTGGTGAACGTGGCTATTTGTGGAAAGCGATCTCATTTCCTAGGGAGGGTGTACTCCTGGGAGGTGGGCGAGCTGTGATAATTCGAGTGGATTGTTTGTGAAGAGTAGCGACCTGTAGTATGGGGATGACTTTTCATATAGGGTCGCGACCTCTTGTAATTTGGGTTGAGTATTTGAGCCCGTTTATGAATTTGGTATATGTGAGTTATCATGGGCCTGGTGGGCTGTATGCCCCGACTTAATTGGGATATCTATGGAGAAGTTTGTTGTTTATGGGAACTTGCCATAAACGAAGAGTCCTAATTGAGAGACGATTGTGGAATCCTAGCATAAATGAAATTCTTATCATGAAAGGTAACCCTAGATATTGGGAATCTTCTCCTATCCCTATAAAAGGAGCCTTCGGCTTCTCTTTTGAGGTTAATGCTTGTTTACGCATTTATTATCAAATTACTGATATTATTGAGAGAGAAGAAGTGTGTTTTTCGCTTATTAACTTAAGCGTCGGAGGACCTTAACGGGTTCGAAATTCGGCCCGTTCTAGGCGCTGTTTTGCAGGAAGTCGAGGTCGCTGTAAAAATTGCGGATTCTTTGAAGGTCGCTGTGTCACGTTTGGAGGTTTTCTAGGTCACTGATCTCTATTTTTGAGGTTAGTACCCCCTTTATTTGGTAGTTCAACTTTTTGGACTTATGGAGGTTTTCTAGGTCACTGATCTCTATTTTTGAGGTTAGTACCCCCTTTATTTGGTAGTTCAACTTTTTGGACTTATCAAATTGGCGCCGTCTGTGGGAAAGAGAGACATCGAGTCTTTGAGCGAAAGGCGTGAGAAACTGCACAAATCAAACATGAAGGAGAAGAACATAATACCGAGAGTTCTGGATTACGCGTCCGGATCCAACAATAAGAAGAAAAAAAATATATTCCTACATCTTGGCGAGAAGGATGTCCCGGGGGATGAGCAAGAGTACCCTCGCGTGGGTCCTCTGATTCGAAGCGCGGGCAATACACCTCCACCTTCTCCTAAAAAGCCGGTTGGGAAGGGGCTGGTGGAAGAGGTGGAGAAGCGGACGCCTGGGATAGAACCACAAAAATCGATCCCCGAGGCAACAGAAGGAGGAAATCCGCCAAAGGAGATGCCCGATCAGGGCAAGAAAGGATTCTTGGAAGGGCTTATGGACTTCGTACCTGTCGAAAAATAGGAGGAGTTGCGTAAGTATTTGACGGGCGAGCTGAGCAGGGGGAAAGATAAGAGTGAGAAGCTAAATGTTGACAAAGAAGGCGAGCCAACGGTTGGAGAGGAAAAGAAGAAGAAGGAKCTCGGCAAGAGAAAGAAAGGAGATGTCTCTAGTTCTTCCTCCTCCGTAGATTCTCGTGTTCACACACGGAGGGGAATAAAACTGAGGTGAGATCTTTACAAGGGTAGAGGTCGCAAGCATCATAAGGGCGATAGTGAGAGCAATACCCCTACCTCTGATTCGAGTGGTGACTCTGGATGGAGGTCGCAGAAAGGTGACAGAGGTCAGAAGGGGAAGAAAGAGGAGAGCGAGGTGGGGCCACACACTAAGGCCTTCCGAGAGTTGCAAGAGGCCATGCTGAAGTTGCAGAAGCGGATGGATGGAGAAAGCCTGGAAGGGGAGGAAGAGCACCCCTTTTCAGAAGAGTTGATGCACGCACCGATGCCTCGAAATTATAAGGAGTTAGATTTTTAGTACCGAGGAACGACTGATCCAGTCGCACACTTGCAGCTGTTTAAGAACGCGAGGATGACGCATAACTACACGGGGGCTGTGGCGTGTCGAGCCTTTGTATCCACTTTGAGAGGGATTGCACAAAATTTGTTTTACCAACTCCCGAATGGTAAAATTATGAGTTATCAGGTGTTGCGAGCTGCCTTCCTGAAGCAGTTCTCCAGCGTCAGGCAGAGCGCGAAGACAGCCCAGTCGCTCTTCACAATGGTGCAGCGACCTGACGAGACGCTGAAACAATATGTTAATAGGTTCACCAACGCTACCTTGGAGGTCCCTACCGCTACGGATGAGATGAAAGCTGGGGCTTTGCATCAAGGTTTGAGGAGGGAAGATTTGCGGAGGTCGCTGGTAAAGAAAGAAGCTCRCACGTATGATGAAGTTCTCGCGAGATGCCATAAATACGTGCAAGTGGAAGAGGAGGAGGAAGAACACCGATTGCGTTTCGGTAAGGAGGTCGCGAACACGAGGGAGAGAGTGCCTGAAAGAGAACCRAGGAGGGAGCATAGAAGAGGCATGCGCGRGCTCTTGGCCTCGARTGCCGGGGTCAGTGTGAGCCAAGAGCCGAATATGAAAGTCTGGAGGGAGGAGGATTTCACACCACTAGCTATACCACAGGCTAAGGTGTTTGGTATCATGGAACGCTCGGTACCTGATCTAATACAGTGGCCAGAGGATCGCACGCCCGTCCCAACGCATCCAAAAACTGTCTCCTTTTG
>BMAC01000006.1:1878509-1922508 GCA_014905375.1 Phtheirospermum japonicum | reverse complement strand
TCAGGTCGCGTGAACATGTTGCGACCTGTCGTAGCTCGGTTTGTTGAAACTGGGCGGTCCTGATACGAGCTTTGGTACGATACATTGCTTTTTCGTCGTGTACTTGTTTAGTACTTTGAAATTTTATGTTTACATGTCCTACCTGATTTCATACCTCAATCAGCTAGAACATAGGGGACTAGCTGATACGGACCAAAATAACCATACGTGAAACTATGTGGTGAACGTGGCTATTTGTGGAAAGCGACCTCATTTCCTAGGGAGGGTGTACCCCTGGGAGGTGGGCGAGCTGTGATAGTTCGAGTGGATTGTTTGTGAAGAGTAGCGACCTGTAGTATGGGGATGACTTTTCATATAGGGTCGCGACCTCTTGTAATTTGGGCTGAGTATTTGAGCCCGTTTATGAATTTGGTATATGTGAGTTATCATGGGCTTGGTGGGCTGTATGCCCCGGCTTAATTGGGATATCTATGGAGAAGTTTGTTGTTTATGGCAACTTGCCATAAACGAAGAGTCCTATTTGAGAGACGATTGTGGAATCCTGGCATAAATGAAATTCTTATCATGAAAGGTAATTCTAGATATTGGGAATCTTCTCCTATCCCTATAAAAGAAGCCTTCGGCTTCTCTTTTGAGGTTAATGCTTGTTTACGCATTTATTATCAAATTACTGATATTATTGAGAGAGAAGAAGTGTGTTTTTCGCTTATTAACTTAAGCGTCGGAGGGCCTTAACGGGCTCGAAATCCGGCCCGTTCTAGGCGCTGTTTTGCAGGAAGTCGAGGTCGCTGTGAAGATTGCGGATTCTTTGAAGGTCGTTGTGTCACGTTTGGAGGTTTTCTAGGTCACTGATATCTATTTTTGAGGTTAGTACCCCCTTTATTTGGTAGTTCAACTTTTTGGACTTATCAATCGAATACAAATATTTTGATTCTTATAAAAAATAAATAAATTAATACCTCTCGATTAATTTATTCAAACGATGATTGAGAGGGAATCAATTCCCGACTATGTGGCTAACACCGAAACTTCTCGCCGTAGGGATCCAAGCGTTTTCTCTCTAATTGAGTCCACCTTAAGATTGCAACACCGAAAAAATTCTTCGCTAGTAGAATCGTTTCGTTTTCAAATTGATAGGAATAACAATTAATACAACAATCAACAATTGATTGATGATTAATTATTGTAAATGAAAAATTATTAATTAATTTTCATCTACAAGGTGAAGATTAAAATAAAATATAAAAGAAAAGAACAAAATTTCTTCACTGTTTTTTCAAAAGGAAAAGGACGGCCGCTTTTTATTCTTTTTCCACCTTTTCGGTTTGTTTATTTTGTTGGAAATAGATGCAGGAATGTGGCTGACCCCTTTCTAACTTATATATATATATATATATATATATATATATATTAGATTAGTTAGGTTAAGATTAGGTCTAACCTTAATTAACTAATTAATATAAATATAAATATATATAATTATAGTTTAAAATCTTCAATCATTTTAATGGGCTTCTACAATTAGGGCCTACTAGAAGATTACATGGATTTGGATTTAGAATCCATGTAATTAATTAATTCAAGAGATAAATCTTTTTTACCTCCTGAACTATGGTCATTTTGACATTTTGCCTCCTAAACTTTTTTTTGGTGCAAATTACCTCCTAAACTGTACAAATTTTGCACTTAACCTCCTGAACTCCCATTCATGGTGTAACTTTTTGTCGGATCTCACTCGTTTGACATGCACGCTTACATATAAGGGGTAAAACCGACTTTCCATCTTTTACTTATGACTCCTGCTCAAAACAATGGCACGTGAGCACTCGTGTGACCTGTTAAAATATTGTTCACATTAATATATGTATACACATAGGATTTGGAACCTACGTAATGCTCACGTGCCATTATTTTGAGCGGGAGTCATGAGGAGGAGATGGAAAGTCAATTTTACCCCTTATATGTTAACGTGCATGTCACACGAGTGAGATCCGGCTAGAATTTTCACCAAAAATGGGAGTTCAGGAGGTTAAGTGTAAAATTTGTACAGTTTAGGAGGTAATTTGCACGAAAAAAAAAGTTTAGGAGGCAAAGTGTCAAAATGACCATAACTCAGGAGGTAAAAAAGATTTTCCTCTTAATTCAATTAATTAATTAATCCCATAAATTTAAATTAATCAATCCAATTGACTAATTTAATATATTCCTTTAATTGATATTTCTAATTAAATTAGATTTGAATACATAATCAAATTATATAATTAAATATTTAATCCAACAATTGAATTAAATTAAAATCTCATTTAATTAATYCAAATTAATTAATTATTCCAACCATTGGAGTTATCAATCTTGAAATGTCAACAACCAAAATTATGTGTGACCCTTTTAGGTTCACGACTAACACCAGCAGTAGGMTTATAACTTTTATAAGTTTATAAATAAAAATTTATTATATTAATTAATCTAATTAATTAATTCTCTTGAAATTAACTCTTTAATTTCAAGAACCTACAAATCATGACAACATCTAGCAAGTAGCATGATTACCTAGTGTCAGGTGAAATAGCGAGTAAACCTATTTCAATTGCAAATCAATACATGTACGATCCTTTCGACAACTAGTTTCCCGATTAAATCTTGGGCATGGATTTATAAGTCGAAACCCAATTGATTTAATAACTGTGATTTCATTTCAAGTTTAAGTAATTCATTTATGAATCAATGTTCATCGTGCCCTGGCCAAGGTTTTTGAATCACAAACTATGAAAATTCACGGGATACTCTCTTGTCCATAGACAAGTGTCGAATTTTATGTTGGCTACAGACAAACCTCCATGCACATTGATACAATACCCAAAATACCCCTTTTACGATTGTCAGGCAATCAAAAGATAAATCTAAGTATTGCACAATGTGCATAAGGCTACCATCGTACCTCAAGTCAAGGACTAATCATGCACTATTGCAATATGGAAATTCTTATTCGACAGACAAATCTTCCAGTTAAGAATTTCCATCGGGTCATGTTCAATGAACTTGTTCTCCAACAAGCACCCACATATATGCACCCGCATCACAACGCTGATGTTAATGGAATGCAACATCCTTATCTTACAAGCATGCATCATATGCGCAAGTCTTACCGGGCTATTCAATGTCCTATCTCGAAAAGCCCATTGACTTGGAACAAGTTTAAGACAGAAACCTTAGAGACATGTTCCATGATTGCCATCATATGCGCAACCATATCCCATAGTTTAATTGGCCTAAGGACTTTATCATACATGCAATTATAATAAAAGCGATAACATAAGATAAAGAAAGTTGCCTTTATTAATATAATTCCAATAAAATCATTATACAAGTAGAATGAAATCCAATCTAATTAGAACGTCGGGCAGTCTACTCTAACAATCTCCCACTTGCCCTAATGCCAATTGCCCATGTATCTTAGACCCATCTTCTCAAGATGCCCGTCGAATACCTTTTGTGCTAAAGGATTAGTCATAGGGTCTGCTACATTTTCTGCCGAAGCGACTCGATCCACAATGACGTCGCCTCTACCAACGATCTCTCTCAACAGGTGGTATCGTCTCAAGATGTGTTTAGATCTTGGATGAGATCTCGGTTCTTTTGCTTGCGCTATAGCCCCATTGTTGTCACAACAAATTATTGTTGGATCAACAGCGGACGGAACTACATCCAACCCTTGGATAAAGTTTCACCTCCAAACAGCCTCTTTTGCTGCATCTGATGCAACAATATATTCAGCCTCTGTAACAAAGTCTTCAGTCGTCTCTTGTTTGGAACTTTTCCAACTGACTGCTCCTCCATTCAAGATGAATATATATCCAGACATTGACTTTGAGTCATCTACATCGGATTGAAAACTAGAGTCAGTGTATCCCTCTAGTTTCAATTCTCCATTGTCGTGTATCAAGAATATATCCTTAGTTCTTCTCAAGTACTTAAGGATCTTCTTAACGGCGTTCCAGTGTTCAAAACCTGGATTCGACTGATATCTGCTTGTGACGCTCACAGCATGTGTGACATCAGGTCTAGTACATAGCATTGCATACATAATGCTCCCAATAGCGGATGCATAAGGTACACGAACCATCTTTCCTCTTTCTTCAGGTGTCTTTGGAGACATAGCCCTAGAAAGTGGATCACTGCTCATTGGGAGGTATCCACGCTTGGATTCCTCCATGCTAAACCGTTTTAGCACTTTGTCTATGTACATGGATTGGGATAGTCCGATCATCTTTCGCTATCTATCTTGATAGATCTTTATCCCAAGGATAAAAGATGCTTCTCCTAAGTCCTTCATGGAGAACTGCTTAGACAACCAAGTTTTTGTTGATTGCAACATCCCTACATCATTCCCAATGAGTAGAATGTCCTCAACATAGAGTACAACAAAAGTAACTGCCCTCCCACTAACCTTCTTATAGACACATGGTTCATCGAATTCTTATGAAAATCAAACATTTTGATTGTTTCATCAAATCGGATGTTCCAACTCCTCGAAGCCTGTTTGAGACCATAAATGGATTTCTGGAGCTTGCAAACCTGTTGCTCACTCCCACTGGGTATGAAGCCCTCTGGCTGCTTCATATATATCTCTTCCTTAATATTTCCATTAAGGAAAGCAGTCTTCACATCCATTTGCCATATCTCGTAGTCATAATACGCAGCTATGGCTAACAGGATACGAATGGACTTAAGAATCACTACTGTGAAAAGGTTTCCTCATAATCAATGCCTTGCTTCTGGGTATAACCTTTTGCAACCAAACGTGCTTTAAAGGTACTTACCTCTCCATGTACTCTAAGCTTCCGCTTATAGACCCATTTGCAGCCAATGGGAACAATTCCCTGTGGTGGGTCCACCAAGGTCCATACCTTGTTGGAGTACATGGAGTCCATTTCGGATTAATTGCTTCTTGCCATTTTTTCGAGTCAATGTCAGACATTGCCTCTTCATAGCTTCTTGGATCACTATCCAAAAGGAGTCTCTCTTCTTTGTTCTCTAACAAAAGGTTCATCCTCTCAGGAGCCCTTGAAACCCTTACAGATTTTTGAAGAGGTTGTGCTACAGATGGTCCAGCCTCAGCTGGTGTGCTATTTGCGGTAACCTGTGGGATACTTTGTGGTTCTTGAACTTCAAAAAGTTCTACAACTTCTCCACTACTTTCAGAAAGAAACTCTTCTTCAAGGAAAGTAGCATTCCTCGAAACAAACACCTTTTGTTCTGAACGGTCATAGAAATAGTATCCTATAGACTCTCTTGGATACCTCACAAACTTACATAAGATGGATCTCATGTCCAACTTATCTCCCACTTGACGCTTAACGTAAGCATCACACCCCCATGCTTTTAGGTATTTGTAGGAAGGTGACTTCCCATACCATATTTCATAGGGTGTACCGGGTACGGCTTTACTTGGCACCCTATTTAATAGGTATGCTGCCGTCTCTAAGGCATAGCCCCAGAATGAAAGAGGCAAGGAAGTGAAACTCATTATTGATCGAACCATGTCCAACAAAGTTCGATTTCTACGCTCCGAAACTCCATTTAACTGTGGTGTTCCGGGAGGAGTCCACTGTGAGAGAATACCATTCTCTCTTAGATAATCAAGAAACTCTGTTGATAAGTATTCACCTCCTCAATCTGATCGAAGAGTCTTAATACTAAGATCACTTTGTTTCTCTACTTCACATCTTAATTCCTTGAACTTTTCAAAGGCCTCAGATTTATGCCTCATAAGGTATACATAACCAAACCTAGAATAATCGTCGGTAAAGGTTATGAAGTAGTGATAGTTCCCTCTCGCACTAACACTTAGCGGACCACATACATCTGTATGCATCAAATCTAATAGACCTTTGGCTTATTCCACTTGTCCAACAAATGGTGATTTAGTCATCTTTCCTTTAAGGCATGACTCACATGTTGGCAACTTTTGCTCTCCCATAAGGTCGAGTTTTTGCCCCAACTTGTGTATCCTTTTTTCGGAAATGTGACCTAATCTAGCATGCCAAAGTGTGAAAGAACTTTGATTATCTAACTTCCTTTTATTTTGTTGAACTGTGAGAATGGGTTCACTTGGGGAAATGGTGTATAAAGAATTCGTCAAATAACCAGAATATATAAAAGAAGAGTCTTTGAAAATGGAACAACTTCCATTCTCAATAACAAGTCTAAAACCCTCTCTGTCCAAAACAGGTACAGAGATAATGTTTCTGATAATATCCGGAACATAAAAAAAATTATTCAAACACAATTTAAAACCATTATCCAAAGATAAATAAACAGTCCCTATTGCTAATGCAGCAACTCTTGCTCCATTCCCCATTCTAAGGACCGTTTCCTTTCTGTCCAACTGCCTACTTCTTGACATTATCCGCAAATCATTGCAAATGTGTGAGCCACAACCGGTATCCAATACCCAAGAAGCATCATTAACAGATAGGTTAACTTCAACAAAATATATACCTGAACTTTTCAGGCTTGCAAGATATTCCTTACAATTCCTCTTCTAGTGCCCTGTTTTTCCGCATTAAAAGCACTTGTCATCAACTTGAGAATTAACCTTTTTCTTACCATTGTTCTTTGTCTTCTTGTTACTTTTAGAGGAACTCTTTCCTGTCCACTTCCTTTTCTTTGGCTTTCCAGCCTTCGATTTGGAAGAGGATCCAACAAGCATGATCGGCTTATCCTTTTTGATGGTGGATTCAGCCGTCTTCAACATGTTCAACAGTTCAGGGAGACTATTCTCAATGTTGTGCATGTCAAAGTTGACAAGAAATGTGTCAAATGAGGGAGGCAAAGACCGTAATAAAAGGTCCACATAGAGTTCATTATCCATAACGACTCCAAGGGACTCGAGCCTTTCAATAAGAGCTATCACCTTCAGCCCATGATCTTGGACTGAAGAGCCCTCGGTCATACGACACCTGGAAAGCTCCTTAGATATCTGATATCTTTCTTGCCTTTTCCTCTCACCATACAACTCTTTCAGGTGGAGAAGGATCTCAGAAGCATTATCTAAAGCCTCATTCTGCCTTTGCAACTCATTTGACATTGATGCCAGCATGTAGCATCGAGCATACAGATTGTCATCACTATGACGAACATACTCTACATACTCATCTGATGTCTTATCCTCGGGCTCTGGAGGAGGCGATTTGTCAAGTACATATGCCCTTTTCTCCAAGCTTAGGATAAGCTTAAGGTTTCTCAGCCAATCGACAAAGTTCGGGCCAGTTAGTTAGTTTTGATCAAGTATGGATGCAATTGGATTCTTAGCCATTTTAGTAGAGTTATCTACAAAATTAAACGAAGTAGAAAATGGGTGAGTTATCGAAAATTATATTCATTTAACATAAGGTCTGTAATATTAAATGTCTCCCACTATTTTATTCAAACTTTATTAACCCAATAATAAAATTCGGAAAACCAAATCTTCTTAGTGGGCTTGAAGTCCAATATAAATGCCTCACACCCCAATAATATGAGCCCATGAAAAATTCATGTCGGTAGTCAACTCTTTGAAAATTGTATCAAATACAAACTTCAAGAATATTTTGCCTCACTATTTCTCATACACCCCAATATTATGAGCTCATATGGTACTAAGTGTCAAACATAACCCATCAAACATTCGTGTAGATGGAGCATCAAGATGTCCCACAACTGGCCAACATAAAGACAAGTCCACCCCACGAGCATGTCAATGCTTGGTAGAGATCACAGCTTTCCAACACAAGATCACTCCACGACTCATAGCCAGTGACCAAGTGCGGTAACGATATGTCCAACATAACTTGTCCATTTAATTTGATATAGAATTAATCAAAATTAAATTCTTTTAAGTTTCAAAAACTTGGGGTTTACTTTGTAAGACCTCATCAATCTTAATTATTAGGTGGGTTTTTATTTAATGCATTATTCATCATATGAAGCGCAATCATAAAACATTAAATAAATCTAACATGCATCCTATGCAAAAAGCGACCCATTTGAACCAAAAATGGGTCTAGATTAATCTAAGGGTTAAAATGAATAGAACTACTTCTATTACATTTCATAAATAAAACCCATACAAGCATGGGCCTTGAATCATCTATTCTATTACAATTATAAAATTACCCACACAGGCGTGGGCCTTTGGCATCGAACGTCCTCCAATTAAAATTAGAAAACCTAACCACCTAATCTACTCTCGATGCAAAAATTTAAAACTTTTACAAATAATAGAATAGGAGGCTCGCAGAACCCAAAAACCCAAAGATAAAAACATACAATCACATTGGTCATAGGCTCATGATCATCCCTAAATAAATCATGTCAACATCATCACATGAATTTAAAGTATATAAATTAATCAATTTTGTGTGTTGATTTAATTTTGGAATAAATAAATTAATATATATATTTATAATAAATTTCAAAATTAACTTTTAATTCTGAAAATAATAAAGAAAGAATTTATTTATTGATTATAATAATAACCTGACAAGAAACGGTCAGGCTTTCTAATTGCAACGATTGCAGTAACCTCTCCACTCTGGGGCTCTTTTTTTGGTTGAAAAAGTCGGCTCTGTCACCCTTTAAAACAAAACCTTGCTTTTGTTTTTATTTCTGCAAAGTTAAAGTCAAAACTGCGGCCCACCTTATATAAAAGAGAGGTGTTCCTTTTTGTTTCAAAAACAAAACTGGCTACCCCACCTTTTCATTCGTACTTTATGGCTGCCAACCAAACTTTCAATTACCTTATTGTTTTTCTTAATATTAAAAACAAAACAACGGTGGCCAGCATCCGATTTTGAATTGAAAAGTGCAGCCCCTTTTATTTATTTATATATATATATATATATATATATATATATTAAATTAAATATCGTACAGATTCTAAATCTGTAAATTTCTTTTATTATTAAAAGAAATTTATCCCAAACACAAAATCATATAAAACATATTTTATCACGCACAAAATTAATTCTTTTAACAATTAAAATATTATTTATCTTATAAACATAAATATAATCAAAATTAATAATAAAAATGCAAATCATCGCTCTGATACCACTGTTGGGTTCACTATAATCGTACGGGACCTACACAACAGAATTTAAAATTTTTAAAATTATTAAAACAAATATATATACTAAGTCCCATAGATTTCGTAAACGATTTTAACGATCGTCATTTTCTATTATTTTGTATCGAATAAAAATATTTTGATTCTTATAAAAAATAAATAAATTAATACCTCTCGATTAATTTCTTCAAACGATGATTGAGAGGGAATCAATTCCCGGCTATGTGGCTAACACCGAAATTTCTCGCCGTAGGAATCCAAGCGTTTCCCCTATAATTGAGTCCACCTTATGATTGCAACACCGGAAAAATTCTTCGCTAGTAGAATCGTTCCGTTTTCAAATTGACAGGAATAACAATTAATCCAACAATCAACAATTCATTGAAGATTAATTATTGTAGATGAAAAATTATTAATTAATTTTCATCTACAAGGTGAAGATTAAAATAAAATATAAAAGAAAAGAACAAAATTTCTTCTCTATTTTTTCAAAAGGAAAAGGACGATCGCTTTTTATTCTTTTTCCACCTTTTTGGTTTGTTTATTTTGTTGGAAATAGATGCAGGAATGCGGCTGACCCCTTTCTAACTTATATATATATATATATATATATATATATATATATATATATATATATATATATATTTATATTAGATTAGTTAGGTTAAGATTAGTTCTAACCTTAATTAACTAATTAATATAAATATAAATATATATAATTATATTTTAAAATCTTCAATCATTTTAATGGGCTTCTACAATTAGGGCCTACAAAAAATTACATGGACTTGGATTTAGAATCCAACTAATTAATTAATTCAATTAATTAATTAATCCCATGAATTTAAATTAATCAATCCAATTAACTAATTTAATATATTCCTTTAATTGAGATTTCTAATCAAATTAGATTTAAATACATAATCAAATTATATAATTAAATATTTAATCCAACAATTGAATTAAATTAAAATCTCATTTAATTAATCCAAATTAATTAATTATTCCAACCATTGGAGTTATCAATCTTGAAATGTCAACAACCAAAATTATGTGTGACCCTTTTAGGTTCACGACTAACACCAGCAGTAGGATTATAACTTTTATAAGTTTATAAATAAAAATTTATTATATTAACTAATCTAATTAATTAATTCTCTTGAAATTAACTCTTTAATTTCAAGAACCTACAAAACATGACAACATCTAGCAAGTAGCGTGATTACCTAGTGTCAGGTAAAATAGCGAGTAAACCTATTTCAATTGCAAATTCATACATGTATGATCCTTTCGACAACTAGTTTCCCGATTAAATCTTGGGTATGGATTTATAAGTCGAAACCCAATTGATTTAATAACTGTGATTTTATTTCAAGTTTAAGTAATTCATTTATGAATCAATGTTCATCGTGCCCGGGCCAAGGTCTTTGAATCACAAACTATGAAAATTCACAGGATACTCTCTTGTCCATAGACAAGTGTCGAATTCTATGTTGGCTACAAACAAACCTCCATGCACATCGATACAATACCCAAAATACCCCTTTTACGATTGTCAGGCAATCAGAAGATAAATCTAAGTATTGGACAATGTGCATAAGGCTACCATCGTACCTCAAGTCAAGGACTAATCATGCACTATTGCAATATGGAAATTCTTATTCGATAAACAAATCTTCCAGTTAAGAATTTCCATCGGGTCATGTTCAATGAACTTGTTCTACAACAAGCACCCACATATATGCACCCGCGTCACAACGCTGATGTTAATGGAATGCAACATCCTTGTCTTACAAGCATGTATCATATGCGCAAGTCTTACCAGGCTATTCAATGTCCTATCTCGAAAAGCCCATTGACTTGGAACAAGTTCAAGACAGAAACCTTAGAGACATGTTCCATGATTGCCATCATATGCGCAACCATATCCCATAGTTTAATTGGTCTAAGGACTTTATCATACATGCAATTATAATAAAAGAGAAAACATAAGATAAAGAAAGTTGCCTTTATTAATATAATTCCAATAAAATCATTATACAAATAGAATGAAATTCAATCTAATTGTAACATCGGGCACTCTACTCTAACAATTAGCTCCCTTAGCATTTTTTCACATTCAAAACAGAAGTTTCTACCAATGTGATATTAAAACCATTAAATATGCAAACATATTTTTGACCAACTATGATTTCTTTTGACAAAAACCCATCTTTCCATCTAAAATAATTAATCATTTCATATTTTTTAATTTTAGTTAATCTTTAAATGGTCTCTCAAAACAAAGGTGTCTTGTGTTTTACCTTCATCAAGTGCCTTAATATATAAGTACAAAAATGACATACAAAAGTAATAAACATAATACAATCATTTTCATGTACCGCGTTTATGGCCTTGAAGAGAGCCTTGACCGTGTTATGAGGATTCCTTCATCCAACAACCTACAAGTGTATTCCCAATAAGGGCCACCATAACAGGAAAAATGTTTAATAATAATAATAATAATAATAATAAATTCCTACTAAATCAAGCATATACAAAACAAATTATGATGAAACCCTTTGTCTTTTTATACGATATCTGTATTGCATGAGCAAATTGTGTGCTCCTCATGCCGCTCTACGTAATGGAGATTCTGAAAGCACTTCCCATATGCCTGCAACAACATTTTAACATATGATTAATGAATTTAAAACCTTTTAGAATTGAACCCACATTTTCTTACACGTTTGACATGCACATTTAGAACTAAAGCTAAATACTTGCAAATACCAGCAACACATATAAATAATATTTCACTTATTCATTCAGTGGCACATAAATTCCAATGAGTTATTGTAATCGTATGATTAACTTATAACAAACTCCCATGAACATTTAAATAACTCTTCAAAAGTAATAGTTAAAACTGCCAAATATCAGTTCAAAAGCCAGATCATCCAATATAAGTGCAAGGAAAAAAAAATCACAAATAGACATTTCAATAATGAATTTCTAGATATGTGGTTTGTTCCTAAATTCCATTAAAAATTAATCATTGAATTAATTTCACTTTCCAAGAACCCTCAATTATCACTATACCTTTTGAAGGGAAACAGGAATTGCGAGATCAAAAAAATATATTAAAATTGATTAGTATTAAACACATATGAAAACCATTAATTGAAAGTTTTATCAGATCAAGAGAAAAACTTAATGTAACAATTTGAACCTTAGAAAGAGGACTGATAGGCTGAGTCCGAGTACACCGCGAGCCAGAAAAGAAAATCGGTCACATTAGTCATAAACTGCCAAAGAACAATATGTATTATCACATATTACTCACAAGAGAGCAAAACAAAAAATTCGACAAAAATAAAGAACTTAGCTGAAATTTACCGATACAAGTCTGTTTTCAAAATCGTAACTCTGCAGCCCGGATCTAAGAAAAGGTGACGATCGTGCCACGCCTTAGTGTTGTCCAATAGTAAGCATAGGAAATGTATTCCTCCAAGGCACACAATCTTCGGGATTATTCGTTGAACATAAGAATTCATTAACACCCAATCCATTCTTCTTCATTTTACTAAAATCCCCCTCAATGTCTTCAAAAATATTGGGATCTAAATTCTGTCACAGAGGTTTGGAATTTCCTCAACAAACTCGTCCACTAAATCAAAATTAAAATCCATTAATGTCTCGGTTGGGATAACAAGAGGCTCAATAAATTCCTTCTCTAACACCTCATCAAAATTAACATCGTCCACAACAATGTCGTTCAAATTTATCCCTAAAATTGCTGCTGCCTGGTTTATAAATTCGTCGTTGTCCTCGACGTCTAAATAATCCAGCACAAGAGGGGTAGATTTATCTTCAAAAATCGGCTCACCCTCTACATCATCCCCAAATAAATAAAGCAAACTCAAATTCGCAGCATCCACCGGGATCTCCAACGGCATGACGTGAGACTCTACAATCACATCCCCTAAGGTTTGCACCACGTCTTCTTCTTCTATGCCAAACTCTGGCAAATTCATTACTTCATTAACCTCTGCGCTCTCCAATGGGAACTCTACTATGGCATTATTCAACACGACATCATCAAGTACAAGAGGAACGATCACGTCTAAATTCTTCAAAACATCCTCTTTGTGCACATCCTCTAAACAAATAGGCGATTTCAAATGTTCTTCCTCCAATAGAGGTTCCACAACATCAAGAATTGGTAGCACTAGTTGACTTTGAGGTTTGTATCTTTTGTCTTCCTTTCTTTCTATAAAAGCATCGACTTGACGACCTACTTCATTTACATACCTTTCAAGTTTAGAAAGGTTATACATTTTTACTCCATCCCCCTCGTTCGATGATTCGTCAAAAGAAGCTATTATTCATTCCATACGTTCCATAAATTGTGCAAGGTCTTATTCCTACATAGTGGATTGATCAATGTCGCTTTGTTGACAAAAGGTCTCCAAAGGGTCATCTACTTGTCCATCTTGAAAACTCATGATCTCAGCCTCTTGATCCTCTTGCCGCGCCAAAAATTGATCAACTTGCTCGTATTCTTTACAGCTAGGATAATAAGAAATTAGGCTGCAAGAAGCATAAGATTCGTCATCATAAATGTGTGGGGCATATGGAACGTCGTCTTGGCTTGAGTAGTATTTTTGACATCTAGGAGAGTAAAACTTCATCATGAATTCTTCGTACACGTCCTCCCAATTTGTCAAGGAATCGGGCTCCAAATGTACCAACCATTATCGTGCTCTTCCATTTAGTTGCCGCATAAAGTGTCGCCTCCTAATTTGCTCTCTAGTAAGGCCGTGAAGAGGAAAAGTCTTGGTAATGTATTCGTATCCTTGGATGAACTCCACCGGATCCTCGCTCGGATGCCCACTAAATTCTGACAGTTGCTCGTAGTAATAACTATCTAATTCGTACTCCCTCATCTTAGAGCTAATTGAAATGGCCGGTCTTCGATGGTGGTACTCGTTATCATATGATGGGTACTCTTGATAGTAAAACATTATTTTTATTTTTTATGTTTTATTTTTGATTTATATTGGACGTTGAATAGAAGCTTCAAGAGATGTACCTTGCATACACAACACTCAACGCACAAGATTAAACGTACCAGATAAACATAATAAAACGAATGAAAAGAAAAAATATAATAAAATAAAGAAAAATATAAATAAGGATCACGAAGGGCAAACAAAAAATTCACAACCTACTTAGCTTTCCCCGGCAATGGCGCCAAAATTTTGAACCAAAATTTTTTGAACCTCTTTTATATATATTTTAATTTAAAACTCGCAAGCTTGCTCGCAAGAGAACGAGAACGCTTGTAGGGTGGGAAGTTGACTTGTGTTGATCTATCGAGGAAAGCTGATTCGGAAGTTCGTTTTATGTTTGCATGTCATGAATAAGAAATTAAAGAAAATAATACATGAACGGGGTTTTGTTTGATTTGTTTTAAGAACTAGAAATTAATTAAAATAATTAAAACTAAGATTTAATTAAACTACGATCTAAGATTATTTAAACTAAGAACTAATTATCTAAATCCTAAACTATTTTATCCAAGAGCAATTAAATCTAGAATTTATTTAATTTAGGAATTCTTTAATTAAAATATTTTTAAACGAATTAAGAAAACTAGGGTTCTAGAGCTTCAATTCGTCTCCACGATCACCTGGGAAGACCCAATTGATGGTTCACAACGAATCTAGGCTCTAGACCCATTACATCTAGCTAAAAATCATAATCAAAATAAACATCCCAAGCTCAACACAATCACAAGAAAGATTCGTCATGGAAAGAATAATTATTATTTAAACTAATTAGAAGCATGTAACTAAATTAAAAGCAAAAGAAATAATTACTTACTAATTAAACTAAGAAGATCCGCATCGTTTTGGTGTAGAAATCCACGGACTAATATTAATCTAAACTATATATAGAAGCTAATCTAAACTAATCCTAAAATTGAGATTTAAAACTAAAAATTATGAAGAGAAACTAAGAAAACAATAGGACACTCTTTGGGGTTATCAGCCCCCAAGAGGCCTTGGAATCCTTAGAATATGATAATGTATGCAAAAATCCGAAACACATAGGGTATTTATAGGTTTTCCATGTCTTGGGCAACAAGAAACCCTAAAAACGCATTTCTGGGCAAGTTAGTGGTAGCACTTAACGGTAAGGAGCTACCGCTAACAGCTACCGTTAGCTTCTCTGTCCAGTCTTAATGGAAGCATTAATGATAAGGTAGTGGTAGGGTAACCCTTATAGAAAGCTATTGCTAAGTCTCATTTTTGTACTTCTGCACTTCGACAACGATTCTGTGCAGCAGTAAGTAACAGTTATGAATAGCGATAGCTACTAGCGGTAGGAAGCTACCTCTAAAGCTATCGTTAATGCTTCTGATCTTCAAGGATACTATACTGGTTCCAGATGGAATAACCGTTATAGAAAACTAGCAGCTTCAAATTCTTGCTACTTCTTCGCCGGAAAGCTCGATCTTTGCCTCTCGATCATCATAATTCATCTCTAATGTGCCGAACTCTTCCGGTTACTTAGCTATAAAATGAAATACCACAAATAATCACTTATTTGCATCAATCTAGATCAAAAAGCGGTAAAACAAGCTGGAAGCACAAATATACAAAAATAAACCTAATCTATCCAACTTATACCAAAATTAATAAGAAAAATAAACTAAAATGCTACTAAAAAACAAGATAAATTAGTGCTAATCACTACCTTTCCCAGGACCTCAGTTGTTGCTGCCAACTGTAAATCAGAAATTTATTTTGCATTTCAAGATTAAATCCAACTATCTTTGCATCATAACATGAAGTAATTTTGGCCAACTAAGCAGGTTAATGAAATCCCCAGCACAATTAAATCAACAATGCAGTAATTTTTAGACATAATAAATCAAGAAAATGTGAAAAGGAAAATAATAAAACTTGAAAATATGAGGAAATTAATAAAGAGAGCTAAAAAGGTATAGAACTTGAATAGTGTTACCTTAATGAACTCATTTGAAGGCCAACAATTCTTTCAGTAGTCAGCCTTTTTTCTTCAGCTTATCAACAAGAACTTGAATACAATCACCAATTTTGTCCACTTTGTTGTTAGCCCATTTAGAAACCGCAATAGCTATCTCAAAAATGACCCCTTATTTCTTATCATGCTCGCTCATTTCAAAAACTATACAAAAAAATGCGACAAAAATTAAAATAAATAAATAACAGTACCAGTAACCCAAATAACTAAACGGATGGCCTTTATTACAAACCTACTGAAGCTAAAACAATGTAAGTGTGTCCCTTTTTCTTCTCGGCTCAAAATTTAATAAATTATCAGGCTTTAAGTGAAACTTTTTTAATATTATCGTCGATTGGTGGGACCGTCACTGTGTGACGACATCACCAGAGAACCGTTCGATCCTTCGGGCTATTGCGGTTTCTAAATAAAACCAAACAAAAACCTACAGCCACGAGTCAGAGTACGATCCTTCGGGCTACTACTTATAAATTATAGATGGTTGGTTTTGTATAGAACAACAAGAATCTAGGTACCTTAAACATTTTCATTATAAAAAATAGGAAGTTTGTCAATTAAAATGAAAAAAATAAAATAAAAATTTCAATATGACCTGAAATTCTTTAAAATTCATCTGAAGCTCTCTTTCCATGGCTAATGAAGCGACTGATCGAGCAAACTTTTCAGTCTTTGCTCTATCAATATCAACACAAACCAACTGCTCACCGCAGGCACAACATTTTCCACCCGAGGAGATATTCGATCTTCTCGAGACACACTCACCCTCTCTGAGCCACCCAAGTCCATGATACCCAACTCCATTCCTATTAATTGATTCCTTAAGCTTTGGAAACACGAAATATTGAAGTCAAAAACTATTCAAGACGCAAAATTATTGGTTTCAATATTATAATAGCCTATATCTTCTCTTATCATGAATATTAAATATGGTACAAATAACAAATACTAAGTGCAACTCAAAGGAAAATTAAATGGAAAAAGTATCTAAACAAAAAAAATACGCACTTGCACTACCAAAAAATTGTAAATCCAGCTCTCCGGGAAACCCAAATTCGGACTCTTCATCAAGTATTTTCCCCAAATGAATTTGCCCAAAACTGGAAATTCAGATCCACTGGGCAGAAAGATATCCTCATCAGCGTCTTCAACCCACAAATCAATCCTTCACCGTCCGATTTAAGCGCTTTCATCTTTCCAGCGATTTCTCGAATGCAGCTTTGCTCCTTCAGTGTCGTCGAAGACTTCGACGAAGACGATGTCGTCGAGTCTTTGCTGTTGGAAAAACCACAAGATTCTCTGCTGGAGGACTTCTGGCTCTGCCTCGATCCGATGCGGATCAGCCTCCACAGTAGGTGCAACTCGCGCTCATTCTTCTCCATCAGATCTTGACAAAATCGGATAACTTGAGGAGTAGTGCACTGCAGCGGCAATGTTGAGGAGGCCTTGGAATCTTCCGGATGGCGGGCGGGTCTAGACGGTGGTGAACGCTGGTGTCCCGAGTGATGCCTCTCTCATGAGGCCAGCTACGTGGGTCTCTTGAGGCACGTGTTGAGGAGGAAACGGACGGTACCAATGAGGAAATTCTCTCACGAATTAGCTCTCTCTGTATCTATATGTGTATATATCCATTTATGCCCAACTGCTTCAAGAACATCCAAAATTTGGATCGGAGGAGGAGAGGAAGGCTAGGGCAAAACAGACGATTTATTGTTTTTGAGATAAAAGTAATTTTTTTTGTTACATTCCAGAACGTCTTTAGAAAAGGCATTCTAAATAATATGATATACTAGAACGCCTTTTTCAAAATACATTCTAAATATATGATATACTAGAACGCCTTTATTAAAGATGTTCTAGACATTGAATTTACCTGAACATCTTTTCTAAAGACGTTCTAGATAACGAATATACCAGAACTTGTTTTTTAAACACGTTCTAGATATCGAATATACCAGAACGCCTTTTTTTAAGACGTTTCTAGATAACGAATATACCAGAACGACTTTAAAAAAGACGTTCTAGTATGTGACAACTTTATTAAGAAAATGCCATCGCCTGATATTTTAGAACGTAGCCTCCAAAGGCGTTCTAGAATGTCTGTTCTAGAATGCATTTTTTGTACTAGTGAAAATGTGGTATTTGGTTACTTATACAACTACCAAAATGAGCAAAGTCCCCCTTACTCTCAATACCACTAGTTCCCAGAGCAGCCATGTATTTGGCTAGTTCCTTTTGTATGATGCCAACAATATCTGGTTGCACTAAATCAATCTTTAAATCCCCTTGCACTTTATTATCCTTGCCTATGTCAGTGTGATCCATGTTTGCGAATTTTGATTTTTGATCTTTGGGTCCCCTGTACCAGTCTGGATAGCCATGAATTTTGACACACTCATGTACTTCATGAGCATTGAAATGAAAATAGCTAAAAATCAATTTTTATTTTTCATCTTTGGTTCTCCTAGTTTTGTTCTTCCCTTAAAACCTTGTGAACCTCCCGATTCTTGTCCAATTGCTCCTGTATGTCTTGAAGTATTTCGTTGCCCATTCCACTGTCCATAACCCTGACCTCCTTTATTAAAGAAATTTCTAAATTTCTTCACACTAGTCATCATAGTTTCATTAGCATCACCTTCACCAAAGGTTTGATTTATATCTCTCTATTTTTATACCCTCGGAATCATAGAATAGGCTCTATTAATATCTTGCAAAGGATCTATCAGAAAAAAATAACCCCCAACATGTTCAAAACTTTCATTCCATCCCATTATAAACTGAATAAGCGTGATGTGTGCATCATTTTCTAACCAAATTTTGTGAGCTCCACAAGTACAGCTTTTGTATAGAAACCAAGTTTGAATATTCATCACATAGTTTCTTCAGTTTTGTAAAATATGTCACAAAAAAATCATTACCTTGATTTATGTTTGTAATTTCTCTTTGTAGATGATAGAGTTTTGGTCCATTGCATTGCCCAAATCTCTATTCCAATGCATCCCAGAGCACTATAGTAGATTGGGCATACATGAATGCATCAACAATGTCACGAGATAGAATATTTAGCAACAAACTGGTATCCATAAAGTCAATCTTCTGCCAGACTTTAAAGTTTGCTGAAGATTCAGCTGGTTTTGGTACTTTTCCATTCACGAACCCCAATTTGTTTTCGCCTCAGTGGGATTACCGTAGCTCGTCGCCATGGCAAATGATTATTGCGATTCATTGAATGGTAACCAAAACCATTCCTGGATGATCTGAACCGTGCAACGAGAAATGATCATCTTCTCGAGTTGCAGCTTGATTTGCGTAGATCGCATTTTATGCTCCACTGGAGCTGTAATTACTTGTGAGAGCTCATTTCCATGGATCATTGCTTGACGTCGCCATATGTTTTATATGTGATTGTGGTGTTTTTCTCGTGATTTTTATTAGGGTTTAGGGTTATTTATAGTGGAATTGAGTTGATTTTCGTTAGGTTATTAGGGTGTTTTCTCATTTTCTTATTTTGAGCCTTATGTGTATGAAGTTAGTAAGGTTTGTGTGATTCTTGATTTTTTATGTTCAAAATTCCTATTTCATAGGTGAAAGAACGGGCTCGCTTGAGATTGGTCATTGTTTTAAGAAGATAAAGTTCGATTGAAAGGATGGGTGTTGAAGTTAGAAGCACTAAAGAAGCGAAAATAGGTGATTTAATGACTTAAATCCGTGTCAGGATACGCCAAGACGAGCCTAAATCCAAGCCAAAAGCTAGCTCCAAAACACCAAAATATTCTGGAATGGTCACCAGGACGTGCCAAGTCGTGCCAACCCACGCTAGAGGCCTTGACGCACGGCAAGCAACGCCAACCAGATTCTTCCCGCACGCCAACAGCGCATCAACGCATGCCAACGCATGCCACCCGTGCACGCTTGCAGCATGCCTCCGCCCACGCCAGTGCCCTGTTACGTGAGAAATTATGTGGTAATTTAAGATTTAAAACTATACTTTTGTGGCTGCATATTGTTATATATATTTAATTCTCGTATATGTATTCTTGTGGATGAACGATCACCAATTGCATATTTTTCATCTATTTTGAAGTATTTAGTTGCTGGATTGGTGCGACAATGATCAACGGATGGTTCGCGGAATGATTCAGCGAGGAAGTAACAAATTTACCATCTTAGAGGTAGGGTTAGCGGTAGCTTCTACCGCTATGAGACCACTAGCACCTAGCGATTCCACCAACCGCTAGGGACACCGCTGAAGAGACTGATATGGAGCAACAGAGAGCTCCCAGAATGAGTTAATGGTGCACTTAACGGTAGCCATACCGTTAGCTTGAACGTTAGTAGGCTGCAAAGAGATGTTAATGGTCATCTTAATTGTAGCCCTTACCGCTAGCACTACCATTCAGGTCAGACAGTGAATATCGATGACAGGTTAATGATAGCGTTAGCAGTAGCCTTGATCGCTAAGCTATCACTAATGGGCCTGGAATCCTATTTTTGGAAGGAAACTTCTACTCCGTGTTTTGGAAACTTATAAATATCCTTCCATATTTCACCAAAATGGGATTATTGAAATTCCTAAGGTTCTAATGCATTAAAAAGAGTCCCAATTCCTTTTTCCATTCCTAAGGTTCTAATGCATTATCGACGACAATGTTTGATTTTTTATTTTTCTTTTATGATTTCATGAACACCATGTTTGAGTAGTTTATTTATTCTGGTTCTTGTGATGATGAAACCCATTGATTGATTATGTTTTAATTAATTTCCGTAATATCTATTTTGTTCTTCATATGAGATTGTTTATGTTATTCTATTTACAAGACATAATTGTTTAAGTTCTAATTTAGACTGTTCACCTATATCAGGGTTTAGATGTCAATTGTTAGAAAGAGAGATACATCCCGTGTAATTGTTGTGGTTTCTATTTCGCTTGTAGCGACTAATGATCACGCATCATTAGAAGTAACAAAACATAAGTGTATTAAACCAAGCTTATGAGTTTATTGCTTAGATTAGCCTATTCGCCTAACTTTTAATGCTGTTGTTGGATTAAATCTGGAGAGATTATTCTAGGTTGTTCATTAATTAAGTTTAGTTGAAGAGCTTGTATTGATTAAATATTCAGTAAGGGAAAATCGAGTAGGAGAGCTTATTGCTATTTAGGGCTAGTAGTTTTATATAAAAAGTGAATTATGATATTACAATTTGTTAGATGAATAGATCAAGTGTGGAAACTAGTCTTGGACTAGAAGCTTTCTCATTATTATCTTAATTCTCTTACGTTTTTTGTTTGTTTTAGTTTATTTACTTTGAGTTTAAGTTCTCAATAATTTATTTATCTTCTTCTACCCCTTTTTATTATTTTAATTAAATACGAATAATCACAAATTAATCCACACTCCTCATGGGATTAATCCTTACTCACCGCTTCTACTAGTTAGTTAGGAAAGTCGAGGAATATAATTACATTAAACTTATTGCGTAACGACGCGTGGTCAACTCTTGGCACCATTGACAGGGAGTGACGCGTTTAAATTGTGAATTTTACGTATTAAGTATTTTTAGTTAGAATAAGTTTAATTTCTTGTTTGTTATTTCTTTTAGGTGAATGAACTTGAGTTCAGCTGGAAAGAAAGATTTTCACTACTATCGAGAGATCACCAAGAGAGATTGCGAGCTTAGAAAGAAGTCTAGAAAGGAGAAAGAGGCATTTGATATGGAACAATTTTTATGGAATTAATTATCTGAGGAGTCTTCAAGTGACAGTAAAGAGCGAGAGGATACTCGAGATCCACATTCGTCTGGAGAAAATGTAACGATGGCAGGAGTCATAGAACGCACTTTGAAGGAGTTAGCTAATACCGATCTCCCACAACAACAACTTTGCATCACATTTCCAATGGTGGATGATGCTACATTCGAATTGAGATCAGGTTTAATCCATCATTTACCGTCATTTCATGGACTAGGTGGCGAATATCCTCAAAAGCACTTGAAGGAATTTCATGTCATATGCACGAGCGTGAAACCCGCCGGAGTAACCGGTGAACAAATTAGACTACGAGCGTTTCTATTTTCATTGAAGGACCTAGCCAAAAATTGGATTTATTACTTGCCATCGGGAACCATCACCACGTGGGGAGCATTAGAAAAAGTATTTTTATAGATGTATTTTCCCGCATCGAGAGTGGCGAACCATAGTAAGGACATTTATGCTGCGAGGCAATTACAGAGGGAGACATTGCATGAGTATTGGGAGCGATTCAAGAGGCTCATTGCTAGTTGCCCTCACCATCAAATGGGCAAGCAGTGTTGATATAGTACTTTTATGAAGGTCTCTGTCTCACGGAAAGAAACATGGAGCGGAGGCACAATCATGGTCAAGACACCTACAACAACAAAGGAGTTAATATCGAACATGGCAGCCAATTCCCAATAGTTCGGCAGTCGTGATGTTTTGCTAAAGACAGTAAATGAGGTAGGCACTGGTTCATTGCAAACTCAAATAAAAGATTTGACATCCGTGATCAGTAAATTGGCTATGGGGGAACTTCTTAAGGTTCGACCATGCGTTCTTTGTTTGATGGTAGAACACGTCAATAATGATTGCCCATGACTCCATGTTGAGATCGAGGCACATGCTAATGTAGTTGGGGCTGTCAACGGTCATGGGAGGAAATACGACCCATATTCCAATACATACAACCCAATATAGAGAGACCATCTGAATTTTAGCTATCGAAATCAGCAAGGGAATTCCTTCGGCGATCAAGATTAGAGGCCACCTCAGAACTTTCAAAGGGGGCAGAAATTTTCAAGACAATATAATACCCCGCCTGCTGCAAAAGAGACATCACCGTCACTCTAAGACATGATAAAGGCTTTGACATAAGATACCTTACAATTCCAACAAGACACTAAATCCAGCATAAAGAACTTGGAGGGGCAAGTTAGAAATTGGCCGATCACATAAGCTGTATAGATGCGCATATATGGGGAAATTGCTATCTCGGTCTGAGATAAATCCAAAGAATGTGAGTGTCATTACGCTACGAAGTGTTAAGAAACTAGAAGGCTAGAATCCAACACTTGAATCGAAGGATAGAAACGAGAAAGATAAGAGAGAAATGGAGAACATGCACGTTGATAATAGTGTGCCTAAACCAACAAATGACGTTTTTAATTCCATTGTTTTTCCTTCAAAAATTGAGCCATTTCCATTTCAATTGGGAATTAAGCGCCAAGTTAAGGAGGATACGGAGAAGCATGTGCATGATATTTCCTGGAAGGTGGAGATCACCATTCCCCTTACCGACACGATAAAGCAAATTCCTTGCTATGAAAAATTCTTCAAGGATCTTTGCACCCATAAGAGAAGGCTGATAGGAGACAAGCAGTTTTTAATGGGAAGAAATGTGTCAGATGTGTTCCAAAAGAACTTTCCGCAGAAGCAAAATGATCCAGGTATGTTCTGTATTCCTTGCACGGTTGGTATTTGAGAGTCGAGCGGGCCATGTTAGATTTGGGGGCCTCAATCAATGTTATGCCACGTTCCATTTTTGATTTCTTGAATGTGGGTCCTTTGAAGAAGACTTGGGTAGCAATCTAGCTCACCGACCGCAGCACCATATACCCTGATGGTGTCATCGAAGACGTTCTTGCACAAGTTAATGAGCTAGTATTTCTGGCTGATTTTTATGTACTGAGTATGAATGACACCACCTCAAAGTCTGCACCTATCTTGTTAGGATGACCTTTATTGAATACTACTTAGACTAATATTGATGTTCCTTGAGGCACTCTCATGATGGAGTTCAATGCTCACATTATTCATTTCAATGTTTTTCACGCTATGAAATTTCCTGATTGTAATAACTCTGTATATGCACTTCATTGTTTCGATTCTTTAGCACAGGAATTTCTAGAGGTACATAATAGAGACAAGCTCGAGACGACTATCACACTAAATTTAGGGGAAGACTCTCTGTTGTCGGATCATTCCATAATAGAGTCAATTTGGAAGAATGAGGTGCATGAGATGATTTTAGCCTAGCAGGAACTCAAAATTGAACCTAGTCGATATGCTGTCAACTTCGTTAAGCTTCCCGAGTTGCACCAAAAGTTATTGCCATTTACTATGCATGCGTTAGCTCTTCAAGTCCCTGCCGAAACACTTGAAATATGTCTTTTGGGGAGAGAACGAGACATTGCCTGTGATCGTATCATCGAACTTAGACACTGTACAGGAGACATCCTTGTTACGAGTATTGAAAAAGAACAAACAAGCAATTAGGTGGACGGTAGAAGACTTGCGAGGAATAAGTCCATCCTTATGCATGCATCGCATCTTTCTCGAGGAAGGTTTTGGACCATCAAGGTAGCCTCAACGATGACTGAATCCACCCATGAAAGAAATCCTCATGTTGTTGGACATAGGGGTGATCTATCGAATCTCTGATAGCCGATGGGTGAGTCCAACTCAAGTTGTTCCAAAGAAATCAGGGGTAACCGTTGTGGAAAACCAAGAAGGCGACTTGGTGCCCACTCGAGTGCAAACTAGATGGAGAGCTTGTATCGACTACCGTAAGCTAAATACCATGGAGTGTAATGATCACTTTCCCTTGCATTTATTGATAAGATGCTCAAGAGGTTAGCAGGATATTCTTTCTATTATTTCTTGGATGGTTTCTCGGGGCATTTCCAAATCCCTATAGCTCCCAAGGACCAAGAGAATACTACCTTCATGTGACCCTTTGGCACTTTCACTTATCGTCGTATGCCATTCGGACAATGTAATGCACCGACTATGTTCTAGAGATATATGGTAAGTATTTTTTTGGAATATGTTGGCGAGATCATAAAGCCTTTATGGACGATTACAACGTTTATGGCGACTCATTTGAGGTATTTCTTGAAAACTTTCGTTAATTTTGAAATGATGTGTTGGAACCAACCTTGTGCTAAATGGGGAGAAATGTCATTTGATGGTGGAACAAGGTATAGTTTTAGGACATCGTCTCATTGAAAGGAGTTGAAGTCGATAAATCTAAAATTGATATTGTAACTGCGTTGATTTACCCCGCAACTGTGCGGGAAGTTCATTCTTTTCTAGACCATGCAGAGTTTCACTGATATTTCATTAAGGATTTTTCAAACATAGCGGCCCCGCTATGTAGGCTTTTACAAAAGGATGTGGAGTTCAACCTCGATGACAGTTGCAAGATGGCCTTTGACACATTGAAGATTGGCTGACCACTACTTCAATAATCCCACTGCCAAAGTGGGACCTACCTTTCGAAATCATGTGCAACACTAGTGATTATACTATGGGAGTTGTGTTGGGACAAAGAGTTGATAAGGCAGCTCATGTGATTTACTATGCTTCAAGAACGTTGAATCCTACCCAGGAGAATTATACAACCACTGAAAAAGAGATCCTAGGTGTTGTCTTTGCTCTCGAGAAATTTCGCTCATACATCTTGGGCACCAAATTGGTGGTATTTACTGATCATGTAGCTCTTCGACATCTCCTTACGAAGAAGGAGAAGAAACCACGACTCATACGATAGATATTGTTGCTCAAAGAGTTTGACTTGGAGATCAAGGACAAGAAGGGTGCCAAGGATGTCTTTGCGGACCATGTAAGTCGAATAATGTATGTGGGGGATAAATTGTAACTCAACGAAAGCTTTCCGGACGAGTAGCTGCTGGCAATTGAAAGTTCGATCTCGGAGCCCTGGTACGCTGATTTGGTGAATTTCCTAGTCGATCGTATTTTTCCTACAGAGATGGTTAAAGCATGGAGAGACAAACTAAAAAGTGATGCCAAATACTACGTTTGGTATGATCCATATCTCTGGAAGCATTGCGCTGATCAAGTAATTCGAAGGTGCATTCCAGATTGTGAGCTCCACTCTATTCTACGAGGGACATTTTAGATCCAAGAGAAATACCCACAAGGTGCTCGATAGTAGTTTCTATTGTCCGACTCTTATTCGAGATGCGCATGATTTTTATAAGTCGTGTGATAATTATCAACGAACGGGGAATATTTCGAAGAGAAATCAAATGCTCCAAAATTCGATAATCATTTTTGAAATCTTTGATGTGTGGGGTATAGATTTTATGGGGCCCTTTATGCTTTCTTTCGAGAATCTCTATATATTACTTGCGGTGGATTACGTCTCGAAGTGGGTGGAAGCAAATGCCACTCAAACTAACGACTCGAAATTGCTTTCACATTTTATTAAATCTTGAATCTTCTTGAGATTTAGAATTCCTCGGGTAATAATAAGCGATCGTGGAACTCACTTTTGTAACAAGACAGAGGAAGCGCTACTAATAAAGTATGGTGTTGTCCATAGGCTTTCTACATCGTATCATCCACAGACGAGTGGTCAGGACAAGACTTCAAATCGAGAAATCAAATCTATCTTGGAGAAGACCGTTAATGCGAACTTAAAGTATTGGAGCATCAAACTAAAGGACGCACTTTGGGCGTATAGGACAGCTTATAAGACACAAATTGGGATGTCTCCATACTGACTCATTTTCGGGAAGTCATGCCACTTGCCGGTGGAACTTCAGCATAAGGGATTTTGGGCGAGCAGCAGTGTAATTATATTATGATGGAGCTAGGTTACATCGAAAGTTGCAGCTGCAAGAGCTCAAGGAGATTAGGAATAAAGCGTTTGAAAACTCCTTAATTTAAAAAGAAAAGACGAAAGCCTTCTATGACCTGAGAATTTCAAGAAAACATTTTGTCAACGGTGAGAAAGTGATACTCTTTCATTCTCGCCTCAAGTTATTTCTTGGGAAGCTGCATTCCTGGTGGGTAGGGCCATTTTTTATCACTCGTGTGTTTCCTCCTGGTGTAGGGGAGATTTATAGCATAAAGACGAGCAAAACATTCAAGGTGAATGGACAACAACTCAAGCCGTATAATGAAGGGTTTCACACAGTCAATGACGAACGGATGGAGTTGGAAGCACCATCTTCCACTTAACAAATGGGCGTAAGAAGTCGAGCCAACGACTTTAAAAAAAGGCTTGTTTGGAGGCAACCCAATGTTTACATTTCTTTTGTTTTCAATTTTATCTATTTCCTTTTCTTTCTTTCTATCTCACAGTTGAAAAAGGGGAAAGGCTTGGTTGAAGAATTTGGTGTTTGGGCTTATTTTATGAAGAGATTCGTCGTCATTGTTCAACACCAGGACCTTTTCTCCATTACTCCAGTGATTTATATTCCTAATCTTACCTCATATTTATTATTATTTTATGCTTGCTTGAGGATAAGTAATTTGGGGGTGGGGGGGGGGGTGGGGAGATTCAATGGTCTTTGATATATGTGGTGCTGAAATTTTTTGTGATGCATGATGTTTCGTTTTAAAAAAAGTAGAGTAACTTAACAGAATGATTAACGGTCTATTTGGTATGACGATTTGAGAGTTGATTTATAATATTAAAAGTACTTACTTGCGTTGCTTAGGTGAATTATTTTTCGGTTAAAGTCTTTAGGCATCATTTGATTTAGGGATCAAGAACATGATTTTTAGTACTTTTGTGATTCATTTGTGGGGCGTAAATTCTAGCTTGTTTGCATTGTTGAGGTCCTTGTGGTTATCTTACTCAATATGAGTTTGTGTGGGCCTTGAAATTGGCGGTCGTGTGAGAATATCTCGTTAGTTGAAATCCGTTTGGAGAAATATCGGCGTGGTGTAGTAAAAAAAAGGAGAAAATAGATTGAGGTGCTGAAACTGCTGCCTATCTGTGTTTACCAAGTGCATTTCACTTACACTGTGGGTGGTTTTCAATGACGATATGACTAGTGGTCCAAAAATCCACGTACGTATGCATACAGTCAAATGGCGCATCCTAATCTCAATTCCAATAAATTGGAGGTGAGCTCGACAAATCAAATTCCTAAATAAGAAGATCCTCCTGCTCAAATCCTGACTATAATTATTAAGTCAGGAACGGTAGTGCAGAGCTGCAGGCCTCAATAAAAAAAATGAAATAAATAAATGGGTGGATGAGATATTTGGTCGTAATCAACAATTGATAGTAGCCAAACCATCTAGTAATGAGGGGCACCATAGTACATTGATGTGGCGTATATAGAAAGTGGTTGCTAATCTACCGGGGGTCACTTTAGTAGACACTTGAAACGCTTGCAATTTCTAGAAATATAAGGGTGTCTAGAGTTCGGATGAGTTCCTTTGGGAAATTCGAGTGACTTACAAGTGAGAAAGTGTGAGGACCTGAGCAATTGATCATTTAATGTGCTTGGTTTTATGTTCCTTTTGTATTTTTATGCTTTAATTCTAATTTTCTTGAGGACAAGCAATGATTCAAGTTTGGGGGAGTTTGATATGCGAGAAACTATGTGGTAATTTATGGTTTAAACTATACTTCTGTGCGCTGCATATTGTTATATATATATTTATTTCTTGTATATATATTATTATGGGTGGACGGGTACCAATTGCATATTTTTCATCTATTTTACAGTATTTAGTTGTTGGATTGGTGTGACAATGATCGTCGGATGGTTCGCGAATTGATTCGACGAGGAAGTACCACATTTACTGTCTTAGCGGTAGGGTTAGCAGTATCTTCTACTGCTACGTGACCACATATCTTCATATAATGTGAGATGATAGTGTATGTTGTTAGTTGGTTAGGAATGTGTGAAAAATCAATTGTGGATTTTGGGTTTTGAGCTTTTCTTAATAATAATAATAATAATAATAATAATAATAATAATAATAAGAAGAAGAAGAAGAAGAAGAAGAAGAAGAAGAAGAAGAAGAAGAAGAAGAAGAAGAAGAAGAAGAAGAAGAAGAAGAAGAAGAAGAAGAAGAAGAAGAAGAAGAAGAAGAAGTATTTAGTTGTTGGATTGGTGTGACAATGATCGTCGGATGGTTCGCGAATTGATTCGACGAGGAAGTACCACATTTACTGTCTTAGCGGTAGGGTTAGCAGTATCTTCTACTGCTACGTGACCACATATATTCATATAATGTGAGATGATAGTGTATGTTGTTAGTTGGCTAGGAATGTGCGAAAAATCAATTGTGGGTTTTGGGTTTTGAGCTTTTCTTAATAATAATAATAATAGTAATAATAATAATAATAATAATAATAATAATAATAATAATAATAATAATAATAATAATAATAAGAAGAAGAAGAAGAAGAAGAAGAAGAAGAAGAAGAAGAAGAAGAAGAAGAAGAAGAAGATCCAACACAAATCAAGAAAAGAAATCAAGAAAAGTGATAAAGCTTGCGCTTAAGTGAAAAGGCTAATGTTCAAAAAGGCTAAGTTTAGTAAAAAGAAGCAAATTGTGTACTAAGAAGGGCAGGATAGCATTTCGGTTTTTCTTAATTGATGGACACTTATACAAGACGTCGCACTTTAGGCCCTATCTGAAGTGTTTATCGCTAGAAGAAGGGTTAGGGTGTTTTGAGGAATATGTGAAGGTTATTGTGGAGATAATGCGAAGAGCTAGGGTATTAGTTGGTATAGACTTTCGAGCTTGATTCTTTTTGTCAAGAATGAAGAGGATGGCAGGAGAGCTAGTGATGACCTGTAAGAAATGTCAGATGCATGTGCCAATTATTCATTTACTAACAGAAGATATGATGGTGATAAGCTCGCCATGTCCATTCTCATAGTGGGATTGATATCATTGGACCCCTAAGAAAAACACCTTGTATGAAGAAATACCTGGTGGTCGTAGTGGATTAGTTTATGTAGTGGGTGGAGGCCGAGACTATAACCAACATAGACGAGAAGAAGATGGGTTTAATCTCTAATGATATTTTGAAGGAATGGAGTGCCACAAGTATTAGTCTCGGTGGAAGACAATGGGAATGAAGCATAGATTTGCTTCAATGTCACATCCCTAAGCTAATTGATAGGTTGAGGTTAATTAAAGGATTATAGTGCAACGAATAAAGATAAAATTAGATAAAATAGGTGGATTATGGCTCGAAGAGTTATCATCGGTTTCATGGGCTTACCGAACGAACTCGTAAACTACTAAATGGGAGTCACCCTTTAGCCTAGTTTATAGCATGGAAGATGGCATTTTAGTAGAGATTGTAGGGGGATTGCACTGCCTAGCTGCTTTTTACCAAAAGGAAAATGAAAGATTTACCAAAGATCTTTTGAGGTAATGGACGAAATAAGGGACAAGGCGTCATCGATAGTGGAAAGATATAAACAAAGAATCAAGGCAACATATAATTAGAATGGTAAAAAGAAGGCGATTTCAGGTCAGTGAGCTGGTATGAAGATGTGTCGATGCGATATAAACCACTGGGAAGCTGGATCCCAACTAGGTAGGACCTTTTAAAGTGACCAAGGTATTAAAGGGGGACTTATATATTTTGGAAGATGATCAAGGAAAGGCAGTGCCAAGGAGCTAAAACAACTTCCATATGAAGAATTACTACGCCTGGATGGAGGATAGTGAAGTATAACAAGTTTTATAGTTTTTTATGGTTATGGTTTGGACCTAATCTTATGGAAGAACACATAGTAGCTTGGGAGATCTGGTTGGGCCGAGCTGAACTGATTTTATGGGAAAGGAAAAAGGAGAAGGATGAGCTGCTAGTCCCGCAAAAACCAACCTAACCTGATCTGAAGACTTGAATAAAGTTTCGGGAGATCAAGTCAGGAATTTGGAGAACTTAGTGATAGATCTGGCTCGTTCTTTGTGAGGAGACTTCTTTGTCAGGTCATCCTGAATAAAGGCCCAAGATTCGTGGGTTTTGTTTCCGGGATCTTGGAAAGGCCCCACTTGACAAAAGGTATAAATATCTCATCCCCAAGGCTGAGAAAGGTATGACATTCTAAGAATTTTCTTCTATCTTTACTTATTGCAATCTCAAAGGTTTAACTGACTTAAACATCGGGGAGGTTTTCACCGAAAAAACCCTGGTGGTCCTTTCCAACGTTTCTTTGTTGAAACAGGTCGAAATATTCTTAGGTAAAGGACCAAGTGTTCTTGGCGTATTTTTAAGGCGAAATAATTGGCGCAGTCTGTGGGAAAGGCGATACAAAGCTAGGACGTGAGAAAGAAGTATGGCATCACACGGACTCAGGCGAAACCTGGTGGCAGAACTGGGTGGCACACTAAGTTCTGCTACACCAGTAGGCATGCTAGAGAAGGCAGGACCATCGGCAATAGCTAGTCCTGGTGCACCTCAACCCTCTCAATAAAGAGATACACAAGCAAGCGGTGGACCACTGAATGACTCTTTATTGAGACAATTATCAGATATCATCGGCATAGCAGTGGAGGTGGCTTTAGAAAAGAAATTTGGTGAACTTTCTTCACCACCCCCCAAAGTAACCCATCCATCGGAGATGGCGCCACCCCAGACCGCCCAGCGCATGGCCAGAGCCCTCGCCCAGGAAGTGCAGGAGAGATTTTCTACTTCAGATAGCAAAACCTGAAGCAAAACCAACCCAGAACTCAATGAGCAGATGCAAAATGTGCAAAGGGACGTCAGAGAAGTCAAACAAAAAATGGCGGGTATGGCTGTAGGCCAAGCACGGAGAAGCACCCCATTCACAAAGGCTGTCATGCACGATGATCTGCCAGCCTCTTACTGTTCTATCAGCTCTTGTTTAGTCAACTGCACCCCCCCCCCCCCCCCCCCCCACCCAATCTATAAGTAATTTTGATCAATTCAGTTCTGCATTCTTGCACCAATTCACCAGCTACAGGGTATACAAAAAAATGTTGTTGAAATTGTTCAGTTTGAAGCAAAAAGAAGGCTAAAGTATGTGCGGATATATCAAGAGGTTCAAAGATGCCAAGTTGGAAGTACCATCAGCATCCGAAGAGCTCATGGTTAATGCCTTGGCCCAAGGGCTCGGGAAGGAGGAGTTCTTCCAATCGTTAGCAGTTAAGCCAACGATGAAATTTAGAGAGCTCCTGGAAAGGAAAAGAAATATATCCACTTGGAGGAAGCTCTAAGGATAAAGGATGATGGATAAAAGCAAAGAGAACAACCTGACAAGGACGATAAGACTTTGGTTAAGAAACCTAGGACTGACCTAGTGGTAGGCCGTCCTCGGTTTGTCGATACACACCTCTCGCTTCACCCCAAGGTGAAATCCTACAAGCTATTGAACGAAACTCCGACCTCAAGTGGCCGAGGATATACGCCCAAAAGCCACGGAAGGAGAGATCTGACTGGTTCTATTGATACCATAATGAATATGGTCATGACACAGATTAGTGCACGCACTTAAAGGACCAGATGGAACAGATGGTGCAGGCAGGGAACCTTAAAGATTTTGTATACACAAGAAAGGAAGAGTTCGGGTTTGTCTCTCATAGATGAGGTCGACATCAGGGGAAAAGGCGGGAGTTCGATAGTGGCCATGGCAACAAAAAGAGGAACAACCAGTCTCAAGAGATAAGAGGAAAGATTCAGATGAACACAGGTGGTGAATGGGATGATCATTCCTGTCGAACCCAGAACAATTATGTATGGGCTCCGAAAGACCTGACTTGGAGAGCATGTGAAGTTGGACAGTTAGCACCAAGTCCGAACATATGCTTTGGGTCAGAAGATGAGAATGGTATTTTAGCCCCTCACATGGATGCCCTAGTCATAACAGGTATCATTGCTAACTACAACGTGCGATGGATCTTCGCCGAAATATGAAGCTTAGCAGATATTATGTTTTATGATTACTTTTGTAAATTGAATAAGTATGGAGTTGGAAGAGGTCACGACCTCATTGGTAGGCTTTGTTGGGGGAGCCCTGAGACCGCTTAAAGCAATGAGCCTCTTGGTTACGTTAGGGGATGACCCTTTTATGTAGACCAGGTCAGTGCTTTTTTTAGTTGTGAACGCACCTTCCTCATATAACACCATGCTGGGGCGACTGTCTTTAAGCCAATCCTAGGCAGTAATCTCTATCTATCACATGAAGATGAAGTTCCATGCCCAGGATGGAGTGGGTGAAGTGTGTGGTGACTAATACGCATCGCGGCAAACGTATATGGAGAGTGTCTGACACAATGAAGAGGAAAGTCGATGCAAAAAGGCAAGGACAGAGGAGGCCCGACCTGAGTTAGTTCAGCAGGAGGAAAACTTGATGTCAATACAGGTAGTCCCAGGAGATGATAGTCCATTTATGCATATAGGAACGACTCTGAATCTGGTAGTTTTGGAAGAGTTCGTCGTGTTTTTGAGAAATAATGCAGATGTCTTTGCCTGCTCTCCCCAAGATTTAGTAGGGATAGACCTGGAAATAGATTAGCATCACCTCAACATCAGCCCCATGGTGAAGCCGATGAAATAGAGGAAGCGCAACTTCGCTCCCCAGAAAGAGGCCATTATTGAGGTAGAAGTGGAAAAACTTTTGCGGGACAAACACATTTAGGAAATTCAATTCCAAGAATGGCTCTCTAATGCAGTGTTACTACCGAAGACTCGGGACGATTGGCGAATGTGCATAGATTTTAGAGACCTCAATCGTTCCTATCCCTAGGACCACTACCCTCTACCAAGGATAGACCATCTAGTGGATTCCACCTCAAGTTGCGAACTACTAAGCATTATGGACGCCTCGCAATGATATCACCAGACCAGGCTGATCGAGGAGGATTGGAAACGGGTCAGTTTCATAACACCCAGAGGAACTTATTTCTATGTGGTCATGCCATTTGGGCTCAAGAATGCAAGTGCCACATACCAACTACTTGTAGATAAGATGTTCAAAACCTAACTCGGAAATAATATGGAAGTATATGTGAACGACATGCTGGTTAAAAGCGCAAAGGCTGCCTCGCACATTTATAACCTGAAGAAAACTCTCAGTACCTTAAAAAAAATACCAAATGAAGCTCAATATCAAGAAGTGGGCACTTGAGGTGAGATTCGGAAAGTTCCTTGGGTATATGTCCACGGAGAGGGTCATAGAGGCCAGTACAAAGAAAGTTAAAGCCATTATGGAAATGCACCCTCCAAGAAATGTCAAAGAAATGCAGTGTCCGGTGAATCGAACTTTTTCGCTTTAAAAATGAAAAGCTCATCCGCAAGAGAACGGAGCTATTGTAGGCGATAAGCTGACTCGAGTCGAATCACGAGGAATTGCAATCAGCATCGATAAATGTTTGTTAAATGTTTTTAAATTTAAACACATGATCTATTTTCGGGAAGGATTTCTACAACTACGAATTCAAAAACAAGCATTCAATTATTAAGAACCTAATTGAACATTTAACCTAATTAAAAGCATAAGAGACTAAGTGAGAAAACATCATGATTTAAAACTAGTGAATTGAACGTACTGGAATTACTAAACTAAAACAAGTCAAAGTATCATACAAACTAAGAAAACAAAATCAACAGCAAATTACAAATGCAGAATACTTATTGTTCATCTAATATACGCATCAATTAACCAAACTTCTGCAACGAACGATGTCCATAAACGACGATAAACTTAGAAACGAGTCTTCAATGTGATCTTCAAATGAAATCTTCAATTCCAACGTGAAATGAAAAGGGGCTTGAGTATCTGGATGTATATGAACCTTACCCCTAGAAATCTCATTATTTAAATGAAGAAACCACCGGTATTTATAGATTTCTCCAACAAAAATCGCTCAAACGCAGGTGCGTCGACGGTGCATCGATCGACGCGGGCGCAGGCTGCATGCGTCGACCAGGCAATACGTCGATCGACGGAGCTAGGATCGACGCTACAGAGTGTTTGCGTTGACTAAGTGTCGATCAACGGAGTTAGGATCGACGCTACAGAAAGTTTGCGTCGACCAAGCGTCGACGGTGCGTCGATCGACGCGGGCGCAGGTTGCGGGCGTGGGCAGCTAGTGTCTACAGATCTCGGATACTGGGTCATCAATTGCGTCGATCGACAGAGCTAGGATCAATGCTTCAGAAGCTATGCGTCGACGGAGCGTCGATCGACGCCGGCATCTCCCGGCGTTGCCCGTCTAATCTTCGTCATCTCGAAGCTGAAAGAGAAAATCAAATATAGTGAGACTAATACTTATAAAATAAAGAAGAAAAACATAAAATAAAATAAGAAACGAAAAATACTAAAAGAAAAGAAACGAGAACAATAGAAACCTAAAACCAAACAAAACACACAAAAAGTAAAGCAAAAACACACGAAAATCACATACAAATATGTACAAATCAATTCCCCCACACTTAGATTTTTGCTTGTCCTCAAGCAAAAATCTAATCTAGATGTAGACAAGGAAAAGCTAATTACCCGATGGCTTAATGACTAATGCATCCATATGATTCAAGAAGTTAATGCATTAGATCGACTAGAAACTCAACTAAAAGGACGACACGATAACGTTGAGATATGAGATTTAGACTAGCTTCCGAACACCTAAAAGTAACGAGTTGACCTCCATCTACGTCACCCATCCATGCCTCGGCCAAAGTGTATCCCTGCTCAAACCGCAAAATTGTCACCCGACTAGCCCAGTCATCTATACACCTCTTTAACAAAACAATCTAAAAAAAATAAAAATAAGAACTCAACTTGTACAAGGTTTTCTCTTCTTGTACTTATTCTTTCTTTTTATTTTCTTTTTTCTTCTTTCTCTTTTTTTTTAATTTTTTATGAGTACTTAAAGAGATAAGGTACTAAACGAACATAATTTACATCAATCAACATCGAGAGTTCATTAATTCCATTCTTTCGTTGCTATGTGCAACTGATAACATCTTTTCAAATTCAACACATGGAGTATTAAAGTCTCCAACATAAAAATAAAAAAATACATAAAGTCCTACAGAGGTTTGAAAATGGGGCTAGTAGAGATTATTCGACTCTTAAGAACAAAACATGAATTGAACAGGGGACAAGACACTTCATAGATTATTTACACTTCATTCCCCATAATTACACTATTGTTCGAACGGAAGTCTACATACCCTAACCAAAGCATCTAACCACGTCACTTCGTCAAGGTTCCAGTCAATATCAATACACACAACTCAAATCAACCACAAGCAAGCATACAAAGATTTACTAACCAAACCAAGGACAAACCTCCCCACACTTAAACCATACAATGTCCACATTGTATAAAAAATATGAAAAATCAAGCAAATTATGGTAAAAGGAAGGGAAAGAGAGATACGTCCCTGAAATCATGCTTGTGATAATGAGTTGAGCATCCAAGACCATCCAACGGGATTCAAAGTCGAGGGGAACCTGAAACGAAAAGAAATAAAAACACACAAAAGCAAATAAAGTTAAAAGACTTGGGTTGCCTCCCAAGAAGCGCTTGTTTAACATCACTTAGCTTGACGAAGTCTCCCCTCTATGCCAAATAAGGGTCAACGAGAGTCACAATCTCCTTTTCTTGAAGCAATTTCGAACCTTGAAAGTACGGCTTCACACGATGGCCGTTCACTTGAAAACTTTCGTTGGTCGTCTCATTGACCAAACGCACGGCTCCATATGGGAAAACCTCGGTAACAAGAAACGGGCCACTCCGACGTGATTTGAGCTTCCTGGGGAATAAACGGAGGTGAGAATTAAACAACAACACCTGCATACCAACTCGGATATCTTTGTTCATAATCTTCTTGTCGTGATATGCTTTAACCTTCTGCTTGTAGATGTCCGCGTTGTCGTAAGCCTCATTTCGAATTTCATCGAGTTCCTTCAATTGCAATCCTCGTTGTTGACCAGCTTGTGTCAAGTCAAAATTAACTGCACAAATTGCCCAATATGGCCGATTCTCCAATTCCACCAGAAGATAACACGCTTTACCAAATACCATTTGGTAAGGGCTGGTTCCCAAAACATATCCGGAGGTGGAGTTGGAAACTTTATGAAGTTGGCTATCTACGGTATAAATTTCGTTACGATCTGACGGTCGGATCTTCGTCACGAGTCTGACGAAAAAAAGCTGCCATGAAATGGCAATAGACGGAATAAAATGAAGAAGACTTTCTGTTTATCTGTAGTACCTTGCTTTTCCTAGTTGATCCAACAATTCAAGACAATTCAAGCCATTTATAGAGGAGAGAGGCGGTGGAATGCTGGGCTTGGGCTTGATTCATGGGCTCAATATTTGGGCTTGGTTTATGGGCTCAAATCATTGGGCTGAGTTCAATGATTTAGGCCTATCTAATTGGATAGGTTTAAAATATTTCGAGCCCGATTTAAAACAATGAGTTAAAATAAAAATATACTGTCTATATTTATTTTCTTTACAAAATAAAATAAATATAAATAAAATAATTTCATAATACCCAATATATATTCCAACAAAATATTATCGTAATAAAATATTTAAATTTACATGAAATAACAATAGTGATATAAAGAATAATCAAATTAATTTAAATAAATTATAAGAGTAAATAGACGGGGCTTCACATAAATTATTTGTATCATTGTCCCGATTTGTGTAACGGTCTATGGAAGTCGCTTCAGATACACTGGTATTTTCTGCAAAATAAAAGTTTGGGATGTTTTGAAATTGGATAAACGTTATAAATCGCATATAAAGTAAATGTTGTTAGATAAGATCATCTGTATAATAACTAAAAAATTTATATACATGTTAATATTAATTTTAGGGAAATAATTACGCAAATAATAGTCAATGCATCAAGAAAAAATAACTTGAATACGTAGATAAAACTAAGCATATTTATTTTATTATCAAAGATAATTTTCAAAATAAACATTAAATTTATAACGGGTAAAAAATATCATTATTTAATATTAAAATTTCTGATTATAACTTTTGCTATATTTATTATTTATTTATTAACTTTTGGTAATAATATTTCATAAATTTAGTAAGATTAATTGATATAATTATATTATAATATTATAATTATCAAAACATAAATTGAAATAATTATTTGTAGTAAAGTAAATTTCTAATATTTTTGAGTTGTACGTACATATTTTATACAAAATATATAAATAAAAATCGAAATAAATATGCATTTTAGAGAAACTTTATCAAGAAAAAATAAATTGCATATTAACCTAAAAAAATATTTTATATTCTATTATCAAATATAATTTAATATAAAAAATAAAGATATTCAAATAGAGATCATGGAATATACAAACCAACTCATGAAACTATAAAAGAAATATGAGTACTACCGTCATGATAGACAATTGTATTTTACCGCCAATAATTTTAGACTTGGTAATTTTCTTCATTTCTTAGGATGAACGAAAAATGAGTTAATAGAATCAGCAAGAACGAAAAATGTTTTAATTTGAGTGTATGATTGGTTTTTTTTTTTTTAATCTTAATCATTGTTCACAATTCTATATATATAGAGAGAAAGAGATTAATTACAATAGTGGAATATATTCAACTATGTGTGTTAAATAATGGCAGAATATACTCGCTTAATTGATCATCCTTATCTTTGTTATAGATTAAATAATAACAAATCACTTAGAAATGTATGTTAAATATACGTATATTAACAATTAATACTCTATAAATACGTGTATATTAACAATTTTGGAGAATTTTTATTTTCTTTTAAATACGTTTCTACATATAAATATTTAAAAAGTATTTATAATGGGTAATATACGTATATCTACATAAAATCATTCATATATACTTAATTTATTTTCTTATTACACGCTATTACCAAATTTGTTTTTCCATATATTTTGGCACAGGAATTAGATTGAAATTTTTGCCAATTTATATAGATAATAATACAATCATATTCTTATCAACTTAACATATATATATATATATATTACATAATTGTGCTATTAACATATCTTATGAATATAAACAGAACTAATATGGTATTACTCAACAATAATAAACAAATTATATCTGAATTTGGCTGAAAAATATGTTCCCCACAATATGGTCTTCCCATGTTCCCAACAATATCCAAAAAATATTCTAATATAATACAATTATACACATTTTATTGAAAATACCATATAAATTCAATTAATTCATCTATATATTCTTTTATTAGAATCTTTTTGACAATTAAGAAAAAAAAAATTGGCCAAATTTCTAACGTATTTATATAGATTTTTTTAAAGAGATATGGTCAAATCTCTTTTTGGTACAAATCTTTTTTTCCTTATTGATACAAATCTATTTTTTAGGAATACTTAGTAAACGTGATCATATGAAAATCTGTTTTTTCTTAATCTTACAACTTTTTTCCCTTAATTTGTAATTCAAAAAATACATTAATTTTAGGAATCAGATTTGTAATACTTAGGATACCGATTCCGATTATTGACTTTGTTATAGTAATTAAGAACCAACTAAATTGATTGATAAAATTACGGAGCCGATTAAAGAAATCAGTGAAAATTAGTCAACCAATGTATAATTTTCGGATGACATCCTTAGTTGTAGGAATCAAATAATATTAGAAAATATATTTAGAACAATTAATCTTGTATTCATCAATACATGGGAATTTATGTTACGGGTGAAATCCTTAATTTTTAATTCAATTTGCTATTTATATAATTATAAATCAAATCCTTGGTTGCATATTTAAACTTAATAAATTAAAGTATTTTATGATTTATTTAAAATATATTTTTATTTAATGAAAATTGGGAATTTATATAGATAAATTAAATATATAGATGAATCCAAAAATATATTTTTTTAATCATTTCACGATTTGTATAACAATTTGGTTCATCTATATAATTAATTCTCAATAAATTAACCAATTCATATCTATTTATCAAGATAAATCAGTTATATTAAATTGTTATGCGTAGGACTTATAAAATTTTTGAGATAAGTATTTATAAATATTTATAAATATCTATGATTTATCTTTATCTTTTTTAATAAAATATTAAATGATTAATACTAATGATTTATCTTGATCTTTTTGAATTTACATCTAATCGAGATTGATAAGTTTTCCCTTTTCAGTACAAATATTTTTTTCCTATTGATACGAATCTATTTTTAAGGAATACTTAGTAAACTTGATCACCTAAAAATTTATTTTTTCTTATTCTTACAACTTTTTTTTCGTTAATTTGTAATTCAAAAAATATTTAATATTAGGAATCCTATTCAAAATAATGACTTTGTTATAGTAATTAATAATCAGCTAAATTGATTGATAAAATTATGCAGCCGGTTAAAGAAATCAGTGATAATTAGTCAACCATTACTATAATTATATAATTACCAAAAATTATTAAATTCCAGTCAACCAATGAGTAATTCTCGGATGATTTCCTTAATTTTAGGAATCAAGTAATATTAGAAAAGATATTTAATCAATTAATCTTGTGTTCATAGATACATGAAAAACCAATCAAATATATATTTTACATATTAAGATGTGATAAACTCGATTATTTTTATGCATGCATCGGGTCAAATGAAACTTTATACATGGACTATGAGATCTTATTAATTATCTTGTATGTAGAAATTTCGGGTAAAATGAAATTGATCACGTACGCATATGGAGTAGCAAGCGGAGGTCGAGTCCTTGTGGCTCACCTTCGCCTCCAAGTACAACAGCTTAGGGTAGCCGGCCAGGGTCACCCCGTCGGATATATAATTGGTACAGATTTGGAAATTAAAGCCGGATAGATCTGGAAAAAGAAATCTTTGTTAACTCAATTCGATTCTCAATTTAAATTATTATTTATGGATATACTAATTCAATCCATATTTTTGTCAATCAAACCCAAGCAGATCTGGAAAAATATCAAAAAAAATCCGAACCCACCACATCTTAAAAAAAAAATCACTTACCTTTTTCGTTGGGTTTTTAGGAACCTTCATTCACGATTTGGATTATTCCTCGTTTTGCAATTGATTAGAACTCCCTTTATTGATATCTTCACTGCAAAATTCCTCTTGCTCTTCCAAAAAACTGCATAATTTTTTTTATAGAAATTGGTAGAAATTAGTTCAAGAGCAATTTTCTCTAATATTCACAAAAAATCATATCAGAAATGAAGAATTGTTCGTGGATGAGTAAGTGGAATGAAATTCTAACACCAGAAATGATTAATGTGAAATGAAGGAGAGAGGTTTTATGCAGCTTTAAAGTGAGAAATTGGGTAGGAGAGAGGTTCGAATTTTTTAAAGTGATTAGAGGAGAGAGGGTCCAAATTTATAACATGATTATAGGGAGTTAAAATAGAAATATTTCATGGGCGGGAAAACTCACTATTTTTCTATAATTTTTTCTTTCTCCTGCCAAACTCCCTCTTTATATATATATATATATATATATATATATATATATATATATATATATATATATATATNAGATAGATAGATAGATAGATAGATAGATATTATAAAAGATGTATTGACAATATTTATATTTAGGAAATTATAAATATTAATTGGAAATTTATGGGTTTTTTTTTAAATTTGGAATTGTATTGACAACTTTGTGTGTGTGTGAGTATAAGATAAAAATTATATATCTTTTTCAAATATAAAATTTTAAAACAAAAATTTAATATTTATATTATTTTAATTTGCCCCCCGAACTATAATATTTTGCACTTTACCCCCAAACTATAAGATTCTTTCACTTTGCCCCCAAGCTGACCGTCGATGGAATCAAGAAGGAATGTTCCGCCGTAAATAAAGTTTGAGAGGTAACGTCGAAAATTATTGTACATCAGGGGGCAAAGTGGAACAAAAAATACTTTGGGAGGCAAAGTGAAAAAAACTGCATACATTGGGTGGCAAAAAAAAAAATTATCCCTTTAAATAGTTATTGTGTTTTGCAAGTATAATTTGAAATTACACGAATAAGATTCCTAATAAACAAACCAACACTTTACCTATTATTCTAACTAACTTTTTTTTTGGCAAACAAGTGGACTTCTACATGACTCTACAAACTCCCTCCTGGGCTAGATGAATGCTCGTTCCAAGCACCAAATAAATAATGATATGCTAAGTTTTATACTCCAACAATTTATAAATATAGAATCTTGAATCTAAATATGAAATAAAATAGAAAATAAGATTTTGAGTTTTCTATGACATGTCATGTATGTATTAAACTCGTGATGTATACAATGAGACTCTAAGACCTATATATAAAAGTATATTGGTCTCAATAAGGAATCGCGATATAGAAGGTAACCGATTTCTTGTTGTCCACGTCTTCCTTGATGTAGAATCCTTTAAAGATTACATTTCCTGCTACTGCTACTCAATTTATAATATAGAAATCTTCATATAAGAACACGAAACTTTTCATATTCGAGAGTTTCTTTCATTTTCGAATTCTGCCTTGTGGATCCACTACAATTCTAATAACCAGAATTTTATTTCCTTCTTCTCTTCTTTCATTGTATACAATTCGAGTTTTTATAGAAATATTTGACTTGTGTGTAGGAACATAAACTTTTCATATTTGATACTTTTCAATTATTCTCTGATTCTTGCGATTTTTACAAATTCTACATATTGGAATCTTGACTTTAAACATCTATTGATTTTCTCTTTCCTCCTGGGCGTGTTGCTTTACCTACACCACGTGTTTCCTAATTATTGAAAACGACAGCTAGAAATTAATTATTAATTTTTAGCATAGTTAGATATCAATATGATTGAATCTAAGGTTCATTATTGTGATTATGAATTGAGAAAAATACGAGAAAATTATTCTGGACGCGAAAATATAATTGTTATATTTTTTGGAGTTATCGTTTGTGAGAAATGATTTAATTCCAATGGGTTTTTTGATTTAAAATTGGATCGACCCAATAAGCCTTTTAAAAGTTATTGGGCCGGTACTATTTTAAAATTAAAATCTTGGTTTTGTTTTTTAATTGGCCCCATCCACTTTGAGCCCATTTAGTTGGGCTTGAGTTTAATTAAAATAAAAATAAAACATGATAAATAGAAGAGAATTTTAAAGAAACAGTACACACGAAAGTTTTCAAGTTTTCGGAAAAAGCTTTTGAACCCTAACTACGAAAAACCCTTCACCCAGCCGTCCATCTCCAGCCGCCGTCGCCTGCCGCCGGCCGCCCCCGCACCGAAACGTTCGGTCCTCGTATTTTCTCCGTCGTTCTCGAGCTCTCGACGTATCTAGTGATTCGTCGTGAGAAGATTGGGACATTCGGTGTGTGACACCTATTGCCGGAGACGAGCCACAAGTCCGACGCCACGCACCGCCCATCGCTGCAGCCAGCCCCGCGCCGGAGTTCCAGTCGCTTCACCGCTCTCGGCAGCGGACCTGCTGCATCTCCGCAGCCGAGGATCGCCGGACGCTGCATCTCCGCCGCCGAGGACCGCCAGCGGCCTGCTGCATCTCCACAGCCGAGGATCGCCAGACGCTGCATCTCCGCAGCCGAGGACCACCAGCGACCTGCTACATCTCCACAGCCGAGGATCGTCGGACGCTGCATCTCCGCAGCCGAGGATCGCGGGGACGCCGCACCTCCGCAGCCGAGGACCGCTAGCACGCTGCATCTCCACAGCCGAGGATCGCCAGTACGCCGCACCTCCGCAATCGAAGACAGCGTCACTGCCGCGTCCTGCTGCTGTCAAGCCGGCTTCGCCGCTCCCCGACAGCGCCTTCCTACTGCTGTTTCGTCGCCGGAGCTCCAGCTGCCACACTGCTCCTCCGCCGTGCCGTGAGGTGACGAAAGTCGGTCCTGCAAGGTACAATATATATATACGATATACATGTGTATGCTGTGTATGATATGTACGTATGTGTGTGCTGTATATATATGATATATATATGTGTATGCAGTAGTGTGTTATGTATATGATATATATATATATATATATATATATATATAATTTGAGATTTATGCATGGTA
>BMAC01000006.1:1850445-1878095 GCA_014905375.1 Phtheirospermum japonicum | reverse complement strand
ACAAGTAAGAGAGATAACCATGAAACTTTTTTCTAATTAATATTTAATATATATATATATATATAATATATATATATATATATAAGTATATGGATATATCTCCCTTCAATACTTATTTAGCTCCTAAGTAATAAATCACTTAGTATTCATGTAACTTCAAAGGAACAATTTAATTAAACAATTAAATATATTCAAATGATGTCAATTCTCATTTTTTTACAATCTCGCCTTTGGCATTCATTTCGAAAAACTATTTCTTGAAAACTTGAGAAAAGTCAAAAACTAAAAGCAAGTATAATCTAATGTAGGAACATGAGACGTATCATAAAAAATCCCTACAAAGTCAGTAAGGTCAAACATATTAAATGTATCAATATAAACAAATCCAGTACGCCGCACCTCCGCAATCGAAGACAGCGTCACTGCCGCGTCCTGCTGCTGTCAAGCCGGCTTCGCCGCTCCCCGACAGCGCCTTCCTACTGCTGTTTCGTCGCCGGAGCTCCAGCTGCCACACTGCTCCTCCGCCGTGCCGTGAGGTGACGAAAGTCGGTCCTGCAAGGTACAATATATATATACGATATACATGTGTATGCTGTGTATGATATGTACGTATGTGTGTGCTGTATATATATGATATATATATGTGTATGCAGTAGTGTGTTATGTATATGATATATATATATATATATATATATATATATAATTTGAGATTTATGCATGGTAAATATTATATATATTATGTAATGTATGATGCATGCATGCTGTAATATATATATTTATAGTAAATGTTGCATGTTGTGCATATATATTTTATATATATGTGTTTGTGGTGTGTATATAATATATAATTATATATATGATTAATATATTAATATATATATAATTGTTATGTATATGTTTAGTATATTAAATAGAAAATGACCATACTTATTCGATTTTACGAAAATCAAATTGTTTCATTTGTGAAGTTTTAAAACATTGTTTGAATTAATTGAAATTAAAATTGGGTCGTCGTCAATTGAATTCGATTCAAATTCCTTTTATTTAAAAAAAAAAATTTGTTTTCCGCTGCGCGACGGCACCACCAAATCCCAACAGTTTCTACACAAACCCTCATATAGAAATTCTAGATTTTTCCTCTGACTTGTTGTTGCAATAAAATCAAGCAACACTATGACAAGTGTTTGGATAATATAAGTTACTATGAAGTAATCGTAAATGAAGCTCTTCTCTTTCATGTGGTCAAAGTTGTCGAAGGCAATGTACCTTCTTTGCTCTTATTTGCGATTTTTATGCTCACCATATTTTGTTACAAAAGACAATCGAACAGATGTAGCAACACAAATATGAAATTTCAAAATTTTTGAGGAAAAACGATTCTGCTCTGTAGAGAATAGTGAGAAGGTAATCGACCAAAAAGAGAGGGTTTGTGAAATTAAGTAAGTGGCGTAGAGGAACGATACTTCAATGGTCACATCCCGCTAACTCAAACTCTCACCTTCCCACTAACACATGATCTCAAAATAAACAAATTAAGTCATAAAATATATTACAAAAATTATTTTTGTAACCCGTCAACCCCTTTTACAAAGAAAACCATGCAATAAAATGCCTAAATATTCATGCAAAAACACACAAAATTAAAAATCAACGAACACAAAAATTTGATGTTTATACAACTCAACACTGAGCAAACTTTAAATTTTGTAATACTCTCCCAAAATTAATTTTTGAACTATGGTTATGAACAAAAATGGATGATATATATTTTTTTTAGTGCTACATCATATCTCTCCAAGAATTTAAATTTCAGTTTAACATGATTCATTTAGAGGTAACTGACACGTTTTTACTATAAATCTATCCCATAATTATTATTCCATGAATTGTCTTTAGTTTTATGATATTAAAAATAAACTATTAATTAACTCATTGCACTAAGTTTTATGAAGTAACTACACTAGATGACCATCCTGTACACCACCATACAAGAGCATTTGTCTCTTGTTATTATGATGCTTTGTTAGTAGCTATCCCCTAAATTAATTTTTTTTGTGAATGATGCTCTTTTCGTAGCTAAGTCGGGTTGATAAATAAAGTGGGATAGCTATTCACTGTGTCATATAATGTAGGAAACCTTTCCGAAGTAATATTCTATAATTTCTGGGGAGTACTAAGAGAATTCTTTAAAAAGCAGTCAAGTTGGTTCATGCTCAGTGTATAATCAAACATAAGTTTATGTTGTAATATGCAAATTATGTATAATTCTCTCTCTCTCTCTCTCTCTCTCTCTATATATATATATATATATATATATATATATATATATATATATATATATATATATATATATATATATGTGTGTGTGTGTGTGTGTGTGTGTGTGTGTGTGTGTGTGTGTGCGCATTTCCTCATCTTTTATATAATATTATCTGTACATATAATATAATTAAATGTAATACAATGCAAGCAAATTATAGAATGTATATCCTTAAAAATAAGTCTTTGAGCATCCAACGATTTTATAAAAATATTCTAAAGTTGGTTTTGTATTGGAACATGATCCAAGATAATTATAATATTCATAGTTGGATTTTAATAAAGTGAGAAAGTGTATCAACGTGCTTCGTGTGTTGATGTCGAATGAGTTATTGGAGATATTTATAACATAGGCAAGATCATAAAAAGGTTTATTAAAGTTCACCTTGATTCCACGTTCATGAATCATATGTTCCATCTGGATAATATGAGAAACACAATTACCTGCAGATAGATGTTCCACTCTAGAATTAAAGAGAGAAATGCAGTTTTGTTCCATATAGATGTAAGTACATCTGTCACAAGTAATATTTTCATCCTCAATTCTCTTTGCCCCGTTAGCATCACTAATCCCAGAATATATACACTCAAACTGAGACTGGTAGAAACTGTTAGTTGATCTTATACTTGTAGCTACACAATTGTTAGTTTTATCAAAAATCCTACATTTATCACTGAGTAATACTAACAATCAAACCTTGATCACACAGTTGACTAATGCTAAACAAAGAAGCTTTCAAGTTCTCAACGAACAAGACATTTTTTAACTTTGATTAACCATCGATGTTCAAACACCCAATTCTAATCACCTTACTACTCAAACCATTACTAAAAGTAACACAACAAATTTAAATAGGTAGAATATCATAAGATATGACTCCACGCCATTATGTGTGTAAAAAAACTACTATCAAAATATTATTTAATCATTTAAACTTGTTTTCAAAGATATAAGACATGTATGCTTATGTTTTAAAAAATATAGATTTTTTCTTGTTTATGGTTTTTCAAATCAAATTTAGATTTTCGTGCTTAACAAGAATACCATTGGAATCCCATTCTATAACCCTTCTTGCAAAAGATATCATGATGTATCCTATAACATGTAGGACGAATATGACAAGACATGCCACAATAATGACAACTAGGGATGAAATTCTCAACAAAAACTTTTGGATGTTGGTTTATGCTAGAAGCTAATGTTTGAATGTTCTTACCTTGGAAATTCAAAATAGTTTCAGAAATACACATAGTATCAGATTTAGGGTCAGAAGTCTGACCTTTATACCTAATACCTTATTTTTCAAAGTGTTTTCTCATGTTAATCAGATTATTCAAAGTTGCCTTATCAGAATTCGTCTTTTTCAAGATCTGGTTGGCTTTGTTTTTTTTTTAGATCTAGTTGGCTTTGTTTAGTTCATCTGATTTCAGCTTCAACTATTAATCTTTTTGAGAACAATTATTCTTTTAGACAATATATTCCTTCACGACTGAGAGAAATAATCTCTGCATCATCTTCACCTATAGTCTACTAATTCTAAACATTTCAATTCTAAGAGATTCAATGACTTGATCTTTTTTGACACATACTTTTTTGAACATCTTTTGTTCATACTCCAGAATGGTCAGTATTGAAGTAAATTCATCTATCTAAACTTCTTGCTCCTTGTTGAGAAAAAAGGTATATAAGTCAACATGTCATTCAACTTACTGATTTCTTCACCTAGGTTCTGAAATTCACCTTTTAAGTAAATAATATCTTTCACATTCTCTTCAAATTGATGTTGCAACATCTTCAGCATATCGGCCTTATTTTGTGCCTAAATACAATTTTTGATTGCTAATTTGTACATCGAGGTATTAAAAGGAATCATTAGAAATATCATAACCACAAACACATTTAAATTAAAAGGAATCAATGCCTTTTTCAGAATCAAATACGATATCAGCTGTTGTAAGGCAAACTAGGTTATCACGAGAATGAATCGCTCCATTACTTATATGTTGTATTTCTTCATTTTGTTGTTCTTATCCATTAGAATCACTCTATATTTCCTTGAAAGATTTATTCTTCTTGAGAAAGTTACGGCATTTAGACTGGAAGTATCAAAACACATTTTGAACACTAATACTTTTGATTTTCAAGCGTTGAATTAGAGATGTTGTTAGGTCTATTGCTGTTTGGTAGATACCTATATTGGACTCAACTAGCTCATTGTTTTGATAATTACTCTTCTTTAGTAGTTTCCCAATGACCTGCTTGATGCGAGTCATAGTTTCTGTTGATCCTCGCCATGATCTTCTTTAGAAGATGTAGGAACAGTAACCTTAAATGTAATACACATACCCCTGTCACGATATCATATCCGTGATTTTAAAAGTTTGAATACCTCCAAATAAGTCATCAAGATCCAAGGTTTTGACCCTTTGACAACTTCCCAAGGAAATGATCTTCTCACAAGATCTCTTAGGGAGAGTCCTCATTATTTCTTGTACTTATCTAGTTTTTGATACCTCTTTATCAAGCATGGAGCTTTGTTAAACAGATCACAAAACCTAGCGTAATACATCTCGATATTCTCATATTCCTTCATCCTTATCTCATCAAAAGTAGTAGTAACTTTTTGAAGCTCGGAAGACTTAACATGATTTCTACCATTGAATTTCCATTCAAAAGTTTTCAATGCACCTTGAGCAGTTGTGCACCTATCCACCTTCTTATGACGATTTTGATGCACAACCATTAAAATAGAATATAGAGCCAAGTAATTCATCTTTTCAAGTGATTTGTCTGTGTTGTCCTATAGATCTCGTGGTCTTGGAACAATTTCCTTCGTAGTAGCATTTTTGATGTAGAGACATGACCATCTGAAACTGGTGATATCCCCAAGCACCTTTTCCTATAGAGCGCACAAAGATATTTATCATGGATTTCCAATAAAAATAATTGGAACAATCGAGATGCGAGAACTAAAACATTAAATCATGAGTCATGGTTGTCACCCCAATCAGTCGCTGGTAGGGGTGATCATAAATTTTTAAAAACCATCTGGATAGACGAACAACACCAAACCAAATCGATTATAATAATTTTTGTTCAAAGTCGCAGTTAAAATATTAAATTGAAACCGCACCGCATTATTAGTGTCGTTAAGATTTTAGATTTAAAGCAATCGACAAAACTACACCGCACTGCTCGTCCATAATATAGAGTAATATTAAATATTATTCATTATTTTTAGTTAAACAGTTAGCTAATAAATATGTTAAAAACTAATTTATCAATGATAAGTTTGTAAGTGAACTTTGAATTTTAAACAAGATACGTTTTACATTCTTTCTCTATGGTAACAAAAATGTATTATATCTTACATCAAAATAAAACATTATAATGAATTAAACTTTGATTGTAAGTGAAATAGAAGAGAATGCAAGACCAAAATGTATCTTGTTTCTAAAAAACATTTATTGTTTTTTTACTTTATTATATAATATTTTGGCGTATTCTAGAGTATCTTAATTATGTTAGTCATATTCATCAATTATGGGATATCTTCATATGTTTAAAAAACTGCCAAACCGAACGCCACCATCCGAATCGCCAAAAACCGCACCTATGATTTTCCTTCTTGAAACTGCAATTTGAAAATAAAATTTTGTAAAATCGCATATAGCAATTTAGTATTAAAATACTTCAAATAATCGCACCACGATCGATCCTAGCCGCTAGATCTTTATCCTTAAATAAAACAAAATAAATGTGCTCTGGCGCCAATTAAAATATTGAGGTGGTTTCAAAATATATTGTGTAAAAATAATATTCTATGTAATTACATAATATAAAGCTAAAACAATTAATAATAACGAGTATTTTTTCATGGGAAAGCATCTCACTTCTGCTCATAACTGTTTTATTATAATAGTTATCGCGTCCTGCAAGCACAACTTGAGATTACGCGAATAAGATTCCTCCTAAACGAACCAACACTATATCAATTATTTTAACTAGTTTTCTGGATAACACGTAGATTTCTAAAACACTCTATGGACTCCCTTCTAGGCTGAAGACGCTCGTCCCAAGAACCTAATTTACAAAGAAATCCTAAAATTTAATATTCCAGCAATGTACAAACATAGACTGGAATCTTGAATCTAACTATGAAATAAAATAGAAAGTCAGTTTTTGAGTATTCAAAAATATGCTTTGTATGTATAAAACTCGTGATGTATACAATGAGACCATAAGACCTGTATTTATACAAGTATGTTGTTTTTAATAAGGAAGCGCATCTGAGAAGGTAACTTCCTTCTTGCTTTCTTTTGACAGCAACTCGATCAGATATGCAAATATTCTTATGTCGGCTTCTAGAGTTTTCATGTAGGAACATGAATCTTTCCTTATTCGAATCTTTTTCTTTGTCGAATTTTACTTTATAAATCCACTACAACCCTAATAAATAGGATTATGTTTCCTTCTTTTCTTGTATAGAATTTGGGTTTTATATGACTCTTTGACTTGTGTGTAGGAACAAAACTTTCCCATATTTGAGACTTTTTGAATCTTTCTCTGATTCTTGCAAAACTTTCAAATTCTACATACTGTACTTTTCGAGTGCATGCCCGACAAAGGCAATGCCTTTCATATTGTGTCATTTTCTTTTGGGGCGTTGTCCGTTGACACCACCTTCCCATCATGTGACCCGACCCGATCATCTAACTCACCTTCTATTATCAAGCTCCCTCATCTACGAACCATATTCTTTTACCATTGCTTTAAAAATAATCGATAGTCCATACCGCCTTTTTTGGGCCGATTGGGCTCTTCTTTGCAAATTTTAGTTCTAAGAGAAAATGGGCACGTTGAGCCTATTCCACACGAATTAGGCAACCTGACCCATTTGACAATCTTGGATCTTCAAAGAAATAATCTCAATGGTTCAATTCCGATTTCTTTGGGTCGGATAACCGGTCTAAGGTGGTTAAACTTGAGCTACAATAGATTGTCAGGCTCAATTCCAAATATATCTTTCCCTACACTAAGTGTCCTAGACCTCAACCAAAATCATCTCACGGGACCATTACCACTCCTCTTTTAACCACTATTAATTCTCTCATAAAAATAGATTCAAGTCGCAACCGAATCTCGGGCTCCATTTTAAATTTAGGCCTCAAAAATCTTATTCTCTTGGATTTGAGCTACAATACTCTGACCGGCCCACTCCCGGAGTCGCTCGGGAAATTTAAATCCCTCCGAGCGCTCATTCTCAACGCAATCCATCCTTATCCACCAAAATCCTGAACAACGTATCTGAAGGATTGAATAACCCAATGATCTTAGGAGTATCGAACACGAACATAGGTGGGTTGATTCCCTTGACAGACTTATGACGTGTTCATCGACAATGAGCTCATTAACCCCATAATTAATATACGAGACAGGGTTACGACGCAAAATATTTTCACGTCACAAGAAACTAAACAAAACGTTGTTCGTCTCGTGGTTAATATACGGAGGATATGCATTGAGCTCTGCTGCATCTGTAAGAGCTAATTGATCTCAAAGATTGGTCATTATCGAATCGAACTCCTGAATATTAATGGCTTTCTGTTGGAGAGTTTGAATATTCATTTCCAATTGATGCATTATAGAAAAACTCGATTGGGTGTATCATTATAAGTGCTCCCAAATATCTTTCGTCGTATCATATTTCACTAGTTGCATACCAATCGAACTCTCAACAAAATTTAATCCACATAATAATTTTAAATTTATTAAACTCTCAAACATCAAGTTGTTCAAAAAACTTGTCATCTTTCTCATTTTTAGGCTTAGATTGAATCTCATACACATAGTTCCACATCATTTTTTCCCTCAAAATTCTTCATCACATAACTCCAGTACATATAATTCTTTTCATCCAACCAAACACCAATAGATTGCAACGATTTATACTTCTCAGAATTCATGACAAACAACCAACAAATACCAAAGTCAAACCGACAAATAATAAACACAAACAAACATATAGATTTAAATCGTATGAAAATAAAATACGAACAATGGGTTACCAAAGCATCAAAGTTGTTAGTTTGCAAATTGGTGCGATTTCACTGAACGAATGACTCCAAAGGGAAACCGAGTTTAATAAAATATGAACAGAGAATTACCCAAGCATCAGAGAGTTTATAAATATATCAATAAAGAGAACAAAAGATGACTAAGGGTTTCAATTGAATAAACGAAAACATATATTACAATGAAAAAGTAAATCAATATATAAGCACACAATATAGTGTTACAAGAAATAGATAAAACACTATAATAATAATAATAATAATAATAATAATAATAATAATAATAATGTCGACTACTATAATGTTGACTCGATATAAAAAATTAGTGTAATTGGACCAAATAAAATATAAGTCGTACGTTACACCATACATCTAAACATGAACGATTAATACAACGAAGATGTACATTTTTTAGGGAGAATTACCAACTAGGTTAATAGCGAAAAAAACTATCCCAAATAATCCAATCAATACTATTATTTTCCACTTACTCACTAGTGCACAGATTTGGACAATGATACCCCCAAATTAACATTAATTCTTTCCAAAATAAATTTTCGTAAAATAAGTAAAACAAGTTCCATACAACCCGAAATCCGGGACAACCAAAATCAGACTTCATACACAGATTCCACAAAAATCAAGAAGATACTACCAAAATCGGAACCACGGGAGTTTTGAGCGAACTGAAAAAATTGCAGATCCTGTTTTCGAAGATAATCGCATCATGCGATTTGGGAAATTCGATTTTTTGGCTAGGGTTTCAAGGGAATTGAAGATTTTGCCCGAAATCGCTGCTCGCAATTCGATACAATGCTTCCGAGAATCACGTAATTTAATGTGTGTGATTCGCTGATTCTCAACAATACGATTCCCAGTTTGCAATTCTCTCTATATATACTAGTGTAGTAGTCCAATTTGGAATTAGTACTGCTTATTGCTGGAAAAAGAACACAACTCCCCTTTCGTCACCAACGAATGAAGATGACAACCATGCCTCCCCCTCCGTAAGTTTTTTGTTCATCATTTTTTTATCTTTCAAATGTTGATGGCTTGAATCGCGATGGGCTGGCATTTATGTAGTCTGTATTTGTCCTGCCTACTAGCCTGTAATTATGAACCATTTCGTAGTGAGTAATCAGTATGGATTTCATCCCGATTAAAGTAACAAGTTATATGTCCATTTCGTAATTTAAATTTCGTCATGTTTATATGCAAATGAACAATAGTAACGATGTCATCTTCTATTAGCCATGATTCTGTAATTTATAACTAGTGTGTAATTGGTGATTCGTAAATCGTTCTGGCAAGTAGTACGGAATGCATGTCAATTGAAGTATAGAATTTTCTGCCAAGTTCGTAACATAAATTCCATCGTATATTTGGCGAGATGGTTTTTGAGCAAATTTTAGGAATTCTAGACAGTTCTTAATTCATTTTGTCCCTGGACAGATTTTTTAATATTTAATATTTGCAATGTTTGACCGAAAATACTAAAATCGATTCTTATAAGCCAAAATATCATATTCCTAATTTTGTAGGGCCAGAAGTATAATTATCTCAGTTTTTATTACCTGATTTACTGTAAACCATTTTCAGTATGGAATTCAGCTCGGTTTTAGGAAAGGATTATATGCGTAGTTCGTAAATTAAATTTTAAGTCTTTTGTTCTTGGATGTGGCTATATATGTAGCTTTAATGCCTGTTTTCGTGATATATGATGCATGTACGGTTTCCCCATGTTCCAGCATTAATAGCTTGGGGACTTTTAGTTGTTAACTAAGAGCACATGTATTTTATAGCTTGCTAGTTTATGACTATGTACTGATAAATGGGATTATCTATATTCATTTAACTTTTAAGTTCCTCTTCTTATATTGTGTTGTTTAAAATTAAGAAATGATTTAAAACAGAGTAATATGCAAGTGGAAAAATAGAAAAAGCAACTGCCCAAGAGCTTATATAATTCATAGTTTTATTGTCCCTCTTTGGCCAAACCATAAAGTTCTCAGAGATAAAAAAAAATTCAACCATTCCATGTTTTTGAATTCTGTGAACTATCCTTATTAAGATGCTGCAAACACCTAATTCAAATTATGTAAACAACTATTAGATATCCAGTATGGAATTTATCCCGGGTATAGTATAGAATTATATACCAAGTACGTAATATTAATTTCGTCGTGTTTATTAGGAAATGAACATTAGCAGCACCTCCAGTTCCTACTAGTAGCTAGTATGATTTGACGGAGTAGTCCGAATTTTGCAGTTTGTAAAGCGTTCTTCTGATAGTACGTAATTAGGCTTTGTTGTAGTATAGAATTTTTTTCCAAGTTGGTAATATAAGTTTGGACTTGTGTATAGTTGTACCAGTAGGAATTCTATCCGTTCCGTTTTGCCACATTGTCTATGCTAAAGCTGTAACATGTATATGAATGATCCTACATGAAAGTAAATGTATCGAGTGATCTTTTGTAGTATTTCTTAGTCCGTATATAATTTGTAATTTTATTTAGAATTGGTGAGAAACACAAAGGGGACCTTCAACATTATTAGAAAACAAGATTTGTAAGAAAATGCATAAACATGTTGTATTTGGTCTGATATTTTTGTATAAAATGTATATTTTTTGATCGATGAGGGGGAAAATGTGTAGGTGAGCTATGAAAACCTGTCGACTTTGTGACAGTGTGCAGGTGAACTAAGTAGTCTGTAATTATCAACTAGTATGTAATTGGCCTAATCAATCAGAAAGGTTATATTATGAAGTGAAATGAGCAGTAGTATGCAATTGTTAATCTATGTTTTAATTTGTGGCAGATAGTATGTTATTTATGAGCAGTTCGAAATGTTATTGTATGTACGAAAGGTTGCGTAGTATGAAATTATATTCTGTAATTGTAATTTTTTGGCAGATGTGTAATGGTGGAGATTTTATACATGTAATATGAATTTGCGTTTGGGTGAGTAAATATATTATGGAGGTAGTGCAGTAGAAGAGCATACCAAAGTGGTTATGCAAAGGACAATATCTAACAATTCAATGTTGAAATTATTTAAGCCACCAGAGGACGGAAGACTGATTCTCGAAATTGTTTTGTCCATTATATTTTTATTAACATTTGGATTCATTCATGTGTAGTTAGTTCGAGCAATATGGAATGATTGATTATATATATTGCTGATATGTTTTGTCATATTTGGGATTTTTATGAATTCGTTTGCTTTAGAATTCAGTTATGTGAATCAATTCTTTTTTCCATTCTTTTGAGCAATTATTTAGAAGTTTGTAGTATGGTCTAAATTCATAATATATACTGAAATTTCCTACTAGTTGTCGACTTCCATACTGTAACATGAAACTTCACACTATGTCGTTGAATTTTGCACTAAGCATCGAGTTCCATACTATATGTGTTGGGTGGTCAGCCGCTGAAGTCCCGTGTTCTCGATTATTCTAAAAGAGGGAAGTTTTCTTTAATTTTATTACAATTAATCTGCTCATTTCATTTCAGTCCTTACATGTTGCTCAAATGAACCGCATAAGATGCTCTCAGTCCGAAACCATATTAATCTGTAGTTGAGTACTATTCTAGGCCCAAAATCTGCCAATTATATCCATTTGCGCCAGTGGCTAGTTCGACTCCAATTGTGCCCTCAGTCCCGGCTACACGCAGTGACGCTAAGATTCAAACAACACCACCTTCACCAAGATGGCTCACTGGCGACCGATTGTCATCTCTAATGAAGTTAAACTTTATTAGTATGAAGTATGATCTTGACTACATTCACTACGCATCCACTAAGAGAAGTATGAAATCAAACTTTTTTAAAAATGTATGAAATCAAACTTTAATAGTATAGAATATGAACTACAATACACTACATAAACCCTTGATAATAGTGTGAGATCAAACTTTAATAGTACAATATATGCTTTTAAATATAATTCACTACACGGACACTAAGAGGAGTATAAAATATGGTTTTAACTACAATAAACTACGAATGGTATGAAATTAGAAATTAATAGTACGTAATCAGACTTCAATTACACTAGATTGCACATACATTATTTTATAATGCTTAGTAGGTGATTGCATACTACCACTAATGACGCCATCAAAACCAGCGCCCTCTCCAGAACATCGAACACCGCCTAAAAATTATTTCCAATCATCGACATTGAAGAATTCTGTGAATATGTCCAATTACCTATAACTAGCCACCTCGACAAGAGCATCGTAAGATTTCGGTCCATCATGGATTTTTAGAGATTTTGCACTACGCATCGGATTGCATACTACAGTTGTTGGGTGGTTAGCCTTCGAAGTCCTGTGTTATCGATAATTTTGGAAGCGTGAGATTCTTTATAATTTTGTTACAATTAATTTGTCCTTTTCATTTATGTCCGTACTTGTTGCTTAAATAAACCACATAAGTTTTTCTCGGCCCGAACCTGAATTAGTCTGCACTCGAGTATTATTTTCGGCCTGAAATCTACCGATTATGTCCATCTGCATTGGTGGCTAGTTTTACTCCAGTTGCTATTGTTCCAAGTCCCGGCCACACGCAACGATTGGCAGCTGCGATAAATAACAACACGTATTTAGAGCAGAATAAGAGCAATTATTTAGTACGGCTGGTTTCTACTAATAACTAGTCTGTAATTCGTTCTTCTGGTAGTATGAAATTCATCTAGGTTGTAGTATAGAATTATGGAAAATAATATTATTTGTACACAGCATGCATACTAGTAGTATGAAATGTTGGCTGGCTACAATCCGATAGTTTCAYCAGTGCAARCTTATTGYACAATTTACTCCATTTAAATTGATAACTAATTTAAATGGTTATGTCTTTTCTATATTTCATACCATGTGGAATTAATGGTATTTTGTATAAAATACTGCAGTTAACATGCCATGACACAGTCAATTTCCATACTATGTRGAATTAATGGTTTCACACTGTATGATAGAAAATAGGTTATCATGTATAAAACAAAGAGTTTATACAAATATAATGTTATTTTATTTCTTCAAAATAGTGCTTACATACGTAGTATGTCAATATGCTTACAGTACAATAATATATTGTAAGCAGACACAACTGACATATGCGTACTACGGAAATATTAGAGTTGCGATTCATTAAACTGCAGTATTTATATGATTTCTTTGGGTTGCTTGTGATGAACTAGGTTTTTGAGGAAAAAATAGAATTGGCCAGAAACGGAAAGAGGCTTTCAACAATACTAGAAAAATAGATTTTTAAAAGTTCCCCAAATTTATAAACATGTTGTCATTTGTCTGATATCTTGGGATAAAAATCTCTATTTCAATAAAATTATGAAAGTTTGTCCCATCAAACTACTACCAGTTTAGCGCACAAAAAAAAGAAACAACAACAAAAGAAAAAAAAAACAAAACATGAATTTAAGACTGATTTTGGAAATACTAGATTGTTTGTAATTTCAAACTCTGTTAATTTTGAAAATTATTTTATCACAAAATTTGCATGTTTATAAAAATAAAAATAAAAAATTGAAATAATGAATATTTCTTACAGTTGTGAATAAGAAAGGTACTTGTATCGATTTCCATCTGCAATTACGTTGCTTTCAAGAAAGAATGAATTAGGAACAGAAAAACAATCGTGAGGGAAGTGACGGTTTGTCGATGGAAATTGGGAGCATAATCGATGCTTACCATGAATATATAGGTAAGGGTATAGTGAGAAAGTAAAAATTAATATATGTTATAATAGGAATAATATAACCTAAGTGGGAATATAAGATTTCAAAGGATTAAATGAGATATTACATTTTAAAAAGTGTATGATATGGGAATTTTCCCCATTTTTTATTAGGCGTATATGATCATCTATTTATGAAATTTTATATATTTATTACATTAAAAATAATATTTATCATGTTGGATATGATTAATATATATAAATATTTATAAAAAAAAAATTTGTACTTATTATAATTGAGATGGACTTTCATCACAAATGCACAACAAACATTTTTATAAAAATAAATATGAATATTTTTATGCATATTACATTAATATATATTTATAAAAACTTATCACAATAAATATAAATAATTAATTTAACAAAAATATAAATATATTATTGGAAGATTATACAGTGTGTCTCCACTTTACCATACCTGTATATTTTAATCAATTAGATCATTCTATTACATAAAAATTAGAATAATTTAACAACTAAACATACATAAATACAAAAGTGAAGTAGAACTTGATAGTATTATTTCCAAACAAGTGTATCTAGTACTAAAATTGGAAGTTTGATAAAGGTCAGGGACCAAACTAAAAGACCCCAGGCGTCCGTAGGAAGATTCGTTTTAAGATAGATCTCAAACTCAATCCGACACAATGAGTGATTAGAAAACCCCACAACCTTTCTTCTTCTCCTACAAATAAATAAATATCGACATCTCCTAAGTTAACCTTCACCAAAAAAGATGAGTTTAGTTCAGAATCTTCAGATCCAGATAATTAAAAACCTAATTAGATGACAGAAGCCAACGACCGCCGCCTCCGCCGCCACAGCCACTGCCTCCCGCTGGAAATCGTGGAGGAAATCCTCTCGTACCTGCCAACAAAGTCCTTGAGCCGCTTTTTCGAAAACCTGGAAAGACCTAATCTCCCAAAACCGATTCGTACGAAAGCACCTGAGCCGTGCAGCCAAACAGAAAGCGTTGATCCTGAAAAACCCATTAGAATTTGTAAATGATGAAAAAAATCTCATCTGCTGTTTCCCTCTTTCTTCCTCTCTACAGATGCCTGTAACTGGGTCCCACCTTATCATCCCATCAACTATGGGCCCATCCGGAGGTTATTGGCAACTCCTCGCCTCCTGCGACGGATTGCTATGCATCTCCGTGGCCCAGTCGGTTTACCTATGGAATCCTTCCACAAGATTACACTGGCAACTCCGAAGCCCGACCCCAGAATCTTTTGGTGATATGGAGCACTCTATGTTTGGGCTGGGATATGATTCGACAAGGGACGACTAAAGACTGCTAATGCTCACGTGGAACTGGACCAACCGCAGGACCGAGACTCACTTGTATTCCGTGAGGTCAAACTCCTGGAGGAAGTTTGACAATCTTATCCCTCCAGATTTCAGCCCATTCACGAATGCTGCATTCGTGAATGGGTCGATCCATTGGCTGTTTTTCCCAAACTTTTCAATGCCGGGTCGACCGTTTTCACTTCTATCGTTCGATCTATCATCTTCGGATGATATTATGAAATGTAGAGAGATACCTCTTATACCCGATATTCGGTGTTGGCCGGCCCCACCTGAACACCATGTGTATTCTGACTTGTGTGTTCTAGACGGGCTTCTCTGTGTCCTCAATGAGTCCAACTCTCGTTTTATTTTGTGGGCCATGAGGGATTACTCATGCCAGAAGTCATGGGCTAAATTAGTTGACATTGAGTTTGGGGATGAGATTTTCGATAGGCTCGGTAACAGCATGGAGTTCAAACCGTTACGTCTGTACGAGAATGGGGAGGTGTTGATGCTAGTGGTTACACAGGAAAGAACGGAGCTTATGATATGCAAAGATGATGCGGTTTTGTTCAGGGAGGTTCTTATTCGGATTCCGACTCTGATTCGCTATGGATTTCTCCATGTCAACAGCCTGATTTCACCTCTTCCTGCTGTTCCTGCTGCTCGGCAACTGGTGAATTGAGATATCAATTGGAAAAAGGAGAAGAATCTTTTGGATTTTGTGAAGACGACAGGCAAAGAAGTGTGTTCTTTTGCCCCAGGAGTGAAAAACTCCATTTGGCCTTGATTAATTAGGTTTGTTTTGTTAAACTTACCTATCTATTTATGTGTCTTTTTAATGGTATTTATGTGTTGATTTAGTTTACTTGAAAACATCTATTGAGCATTTTTTTTTCCTTGTTTCCTCATTATTCTCTCTTTATTAACACTTTAGAATATCAATGTGTACTCCTTATCAAGTGTACTTTATTATTCTCTCAATTGTACTTTATGTTTTTTTTAATTCGTTTAGAAAATCTGTCACACGGAGAAGTTTGTGAGTATTAGGAGTGGTTTCTCTTGTGATTATTTATTTTTGCATTTACTTTTGTTGGCTTTATAAATTGGAATAACAACACGGAGTGTAAGCTTGGTTTTGGTTATAAGAGTAGATACTTGTTCACGTATTTGGGGAGCGAGAATTGAAAGGAGAGACTGGACTGGTGTAAGTCAGTCGCTCTTGTTTTGGCATACTATTATTGTGAACATTGCTGTTATGATGTCAAAATTTAAATATGTTGAGAAAAGTAGAAAACACAAGAATCATTTGGTTAAGCCATTGCTAAATTAAGTGGTCACTTCAAAATCATGTATTGGTGCTGCCCGTATCAAAGCAATAGAATGTCACAGAAATTGTGAGCTGAAGAGAGAAAAAAATAATACTAACATGGAGTAGATTTAAGCAATTGAAATATCTGCGTTAGTATCAACGCCTCAGATAAATGAAACCTAGAAGATCAAAATAACATAAATCACTCGATATCATGTTTCCTCAAAGAATTATCCAAACATATGTTAGACGAAAGTTCACAGAGGAAAAAAAAAGTGGGGGTGGGGAGAAGAAAAGTCTTTGGTGGGAATATAATAAAGAATGGTGATTCAGCATTTGAACATACATACGACCAAGATATTTGGAATTTTGAATTCCATATTATTAAATGTGCTGTTTATATGAAGATGAATAATGACAAGTTTTTCTCTGCATCAGCAAAGTTAAATTTCTATATATCTGACTCATGCTACACTAAGTGCAGTGCAATGGTTGTTTTTGCTCTCCAATCCTCAGATCTGTTATGATTAAAAATGAAAAGAAAGCTAAAAAAGCGAGATTTTCGTGCAACATAATTATTTTTAACAACCTTTGATACAAATAGATATTATACTTCTATGCATTATTTACACCATCAAATACTTGACCCAAAAAAATTCAAAAGAATGGCAGTTTACGCACATTTGAAAAATGTTATCGTTCATTTTGTGTAATATCTACAAGGTCGGCTATGATGTATGATCTTTAAATTTGCAATCTATGTTTTGAAAACATCTAATTATATAAACTTATCAATGGCCATCAACCACACTGAGAATAACACTAATCAAAGAAGTACCACCACCAGCATTTTCTATCTCTGTGAGGCAGTAAACTTAACTTCATGCCAGGGACTTCGTCTCTCAAATGAATATCATCAGCAATACTTCCTCCTGTCAAACAAAATTAAATTGCAAATCAATGATCAATCGTTGCAAATCGTTGCTTCATGCCAGGGACTTCATCTTTCAAATGAATATCATCAACAATACTTCCTCCTGTCAAACAAAATTAAATTGCAAATCAATGATCAATCATTGCAAAATTATAGTAAGAATTAATTGTATCCCAATGGGTAAATAAACAAAATTAAGGTTCGATTATAAAACCACACACAACTAACCTTAACACACAAAAGAACTCAACTATATTATCTATGCCCAATCAGCAATTTTTTAAGTTTTTCAGCATTTCACAATAGTTTATATTCCAATTTATTCTTCAATATATGTTATCATCACCATTTGCTACAATCATGAGAAAATTATTATTTCAATAAAGTAAAGTAAAATAAAAGGCAAATCCAACACTTGAGTTATTTAAATTAATTACCTTACCCTTCGAGCGAGAGTAGAGGCTTTGTTTCCCCTGCTCATGAACAGCCACAACTGCTTAAGTACAACAAATCTGAACTTGCTCCCGGTCCACCTCACCACATGCAGATCCAACAACAAATTCATGATCAACACACATACGTTCATAACACAACCTCTAGAGTCTATAAACGCATATTCGATTCATCTACACAGAATAATAAATGTAAGATTAAACATAGACGAGATATAATCCGAAGCAATGTAAAAATTATGAGGCATGACAACATTAGACAAAAACATTTTTTTTTTCTTTTACTTGTTTAATAGATCGTATCAATGTGATAGGAATATGAGTGGTTTACCCTTATCAAGTGTCAAAATCTTATCAAAATCTAAGCAATGTAAAAATTATGAGGCATGACAACATTAGACAAAACATGTTTTTTTTTTCTTTTACTTGTTTAATAGATCGTATCAATGTGATAGGAATATGAGTGGTTTACCCTTATCAAGTGTCAAAATCTTATCAAAATCTAGTACAGGTGTATTAATATGAGGATATACCAGCATATATGAAGAAGAAATATATTTTGGAGATGGAAGTAAATCATATTCAGAATCAGAGTGAAGGAGAATTTTTTCAACAAGTAGTTAGGGAGGATACATCAGGACTCCTCTTCGACGGATTCTCATAAAACACTTATGAGAATAATGAAAGAAGATCGAAAACTCCAAATTTATGAAAGAATTACAATAGGAGCAATGGAAAAGGCAATAAATAAGTTGAGGTTGAGGAACCGAAAAACACGAAATTATTCATAGAGTTTTCACGGGAAATCTGCAATAACCACGGAATACACAAGAAACCAAATCGAGATGCAACTAATCCCTTACATCAGGAGATTAAGAGTGGTCTCAAAAGGAAAATGACAAATACACTTTCATAGATCCGCATTGGAGCCATTAGAATAATTATAAAACCAACTTCTAAAGTAGTTGATTGAAGCAGGCGTCTTTCCATACAGCAGTCTGGGGTTCCTGGTCCGCAACCATTGAGAAATAAAAAGAGAAATAACCAAGATTAGTTATTGATTATAAGTGAATTAATAGCATACTGGAATCCGATGGGCATTATATTCCAAGTAAAGAACATTTGGTAAATTGCATATAATATGCAAAAGCGTTCTCCAAGTTCGATTGTAAATTTGAATTTTACCAGATTAAGATGGAAGAAGGAAGCAAGAAGTTTACGAACTTTTCCACACCTCAAGGACATTATATCTAAAATGTTATGCCCATGGGTCTAGCAAATGCACCTCAGATATATCAAAGAAAAATGGATAATCTCTTTGAAGATTATTTCAGTTTTATGTTCGTATACATTGATTATATACTCATCGTATCAAAGAACATGAAAAATCATCTAAAACATTTCAAAACTTTCTCAAATGCTTGCTACAAAGGGATTAGTGCTTTCAGAAAAAGAAGGTAGTAGTTGCTACAAGAAAAATCGAGTTCCTTGTGATAGAAATCGATGAGTCTCGAATAATTCAATAAAATCATATTTTAAAAAAAGATACAAGTATTTACAGATGCGCTCAAGGACAAAAGGCAATTTCAAAGTTTTTTGGGAGTTGTTAATTTTGTTGGGATGTTTATAAATAACTTGTCACATTACAGGAAGGTGTTTAGTTCCCTACTAAAAAAAGACGTTGATTTATTGGAAAAGGAACACCATGAAGGTATTAAATAGCTTAAGAAGGTTTGCAAACAACTTTCCATATTAGTAATTCCAAATGACGAGGATCAACTGGTTTTATACACAAATGCCAGTGATTATTGGTGGGCAGCTGTTCTAACGAAAGTGACGCCAAAAGGAGAAGTGCCATGTAAATATTGCAGCGACTATTTTCGAATAGTGAATCAAACCGATGGCATATCAACGAGGAGTTCTTCGCAGTTAGAAAGTCGTTTAAAAAATTACATTTATTTCTGCTATCCAAGAAGTTCACCTTAAAAATTGATAACCTTTTTAAATAATAAAATTGAATCTATACCACAAAAGGCTAGATTACTTAGATGGCAAGCTAAATGTCAATATTATGATTATAATATTATCGTTATAAAATCACACGAAAATTTTCTTGCAGATTTCTTACAAGATATGAAGGGATCAGAACTGACTCATTCCTCAAAATGGCAAGGCATTTAAGAGAACACATGGAGATGCCTCAACGAGAGTTCAATGCATTGACTCTCAATACAATGGTAGCTAGAAGGATACAACGTGCTAATCGAGAAATAGTTTCTGTTCGGATACAAAGTTGTTTATAGGCCAATGAACAATTATGGTCTGCAATGAGAAAGCCACTTATCCGGGTGACATCGTCAATGGTGCGAAATGAGACACTTCGAGTACAAGGCTCTAGACCTGTAGCAGGGGATTCAAATACCTCTAGCACGAGAGCTAAGAAGGAATCATCTACGAATGAATTGTCTCAAGCTAAAATCAAAACTACGAAGTCAAATCCCGAGCCTTCGAGTCAACCCACCACCTCAGGGGTTAATGAGGAAGAGATCGATTTTAGGCCTCAGACAAGGCAAATCTAAGATCGATACGAGATTTTGAAAACTTCTCATTTTTAGGTTTATCAACAAAGATGGAGAAGTTGATAACCACGGTGGGGACTAATCCGGCCAAATGTCTAGTATATATGTCGGGAAGATAACCCAGAGTGTGGATGATGCCAAAATCTCATCCACAATGCTAGTATGAATTTGGAGCCTTAGTATCGGTTCATACAAGATCACCAAACTTCTCAAAAATATCATAACTTCCGAGATGTATACAAGATGCAGCGCATGAGAATTGGAAAATAACCCACATCTCGCATGGGGTGATGTCCTAGAGTTATATTTCTTTCAGCCATAGAACCAGACGGAAAAGGAATGCATGAAGTGTTCTATTTCATCAAGTTTAAACGTCCAGACATGGAGGCAATGAAAAGAATCAAAGCACCATCATCTGAAGAAATTCCTTTAGTAACAACACTTACGGAAAATGGCATGGGGTTTCTGGGTCTGTCTCACAGAGATTGATAATGTCAAGTTCCCATTCAAATTCTTTCCAAATATGGTGAATGGGTCATTCCTGTTAAATACGATGACAGGAAACACAACAGGATTCGCAGAAGATCTGTTCGAAAAAAGAGAGCTCTTCCATGGAGTAACAAGCTATCAGGGAGTAAAGAAACTTGTTAAAAATATTGCAACAGGACCCACATTTAGAGATGGTCAGATAAAATATGTCTGAAATGCTAAAATCACACGGAGTTGGAATTTGTTACAAGATCCAAACAAAACAAGCCAAGTGGTCATGGACCACCAATAACGCATTTTGCCCAGGGACCGTGTAAATAAAAAAAAAGTAAAAGGCCCCCGACAATAATAATGAGATCATGTGATCTTCGGGTCCCCAAATAACGTGCTTCTGCAAAGCAAAAACTCCACTAGCTAGCAGAGGACACTAATGCAAGAATTAACGTAGGCAATGACGTTAATTAAATTACAAGAGATGTGAAGTTTGGATTTCAAGTCCATCAGACTTCTATAAAAACTCAAGAGTTGGAGGAAGTAAAAGAAATCGCTCATCACCTTCTATTTTCTCATAATATTAAATGGAATCTAAAAGTAAGAGTTTTGAGTGCAAGAATAAAGAGTGTTGTAATAAGAATTTGTATTAGTAAGCCTTCTCTATGAGAGGCTAAAGGGTTATCTCCTCTCAAAAGAAGATTACTGGTGTATAAATCTTCTTTTAAGTTATTAATAAAATAAAGGCTTTAGCTTCAACTTGTGTTCAGTTTATTTTAATTTGTCTCTATAAATCAAAGTATCTTGTATGCGAAGTATGAAACAAACGAGGATGTGATGATAAATTGCTGAAGGAGTCGGATAACTTGTAGTTCAACTTCCTCGAAAGGAAGTTAGGCGATGAGAAACCGTCAATAAAATGAATAAAGGGCAATGATTTCTCGGCTGGTGTCGCCGCGACCCATTTAACTTGGGTCTGATTCGGTTAAAAAGAGGTATAAAATTATAGAGATAATTTAAATATATGGAAGCATGTTCAGACTGATATGGTCTTAATTGACCATTTCCATTTAAAACCATAAAATAAATAGGTTATTAGTAATATGGGCCGAAAAAGCAAAAGGTGGGCAGTGTTAGTAAAAAGGGATATTAGTGCACTGCAACCATGTCCAACATCGAATGAGCCACAAATGGTGATGTTGGCCGAGAAATCGAGGGGAAAGCAAATATATTAAGGAAGCATCACGATAGTGAGAGTGGAGAAGAAAGAAAACAAGAGAGTAGAATTCGAAAAAACTTGTCCATAGTAAATGTGTGAGAAAGTCGAAGCATGAAGTAATCTCTTTGTAATTCACTCTGTAATTTTAAACATCAAACTTACATTGTAATTCACTTTCAAGTATCACAATATTGACCTGAGGTATCGCGGATTTTAGTAAAAATATCACAAATAGTGATTTATATACATATAACATTATCATACAAATTACATTAAAAGTATCACAATATTAGGCCAAAGTATCACACTGTCTAGTAAAAGTATCACAATTTTTTTTTTTGACTTCATGTTACAATATACACCATCACAATATCGCACCCCCAAGTAAAAGGATCATACAAATAGCTTAAAATATTACAATATTATTTTTAAAGTGTAACATGTTACATCTATGTTGTCTTTNTAATATGCAGGTAAGTATCACAAAATATTATTTAAATATCTCAAAATATAATTAAACTATTAAATATTTTTGATATAAAAGTATCACAATTTTAAATTACAATATTAATGAAAAGTGTTATAGTTTTGTATAAAAGCATTACAAAAAAAAAAAAAAATTCTACAAAAATATCATAATTATATTTAAAAGTATCATAACTTCAACCAAATATTACAAATCATAATAAAAATACCAAATATTGCTAATATATATTTTTCTAACTCAAGATAGTTGAGTGTCATAGAATTTAGGTACATTATCCATTATCCGTAAACATAGTTAAATATAACAAATCTTCGATATTTATTTTCTAGTTTTACATCTATTATTATTATAATCATTATTTCGCAACTATACATTTTTAAGGTTAAAGCATCAAAAGTTTCATGTCTGATTTCTGGTTTAATATATCACTACAAAAAAAAAAGTAGTTTTTCGAGGGATTTTTTCCTCGATTTTGAGGTAAAATCCTTCGGTTTTGGGCGAAACCGAGGGAAAAATCGAGGGAGAATATCCCTCGGAAAAACACTCCTCGGTAAATTTCTCCAAGGAAAAAATTCCCTCGGAAATTTTAAACCGAGGGAAATTCCGAGGGTCTCATCCCTCGCAAAAATCCCCGTACAACCCTCGGAAACACAGAGGGAAAACCGGTAATTATTCCTTCGGTATTCCGAGGGTACGTACCCTCAGTTTTCCAAGGGGTTTCCCTCGGAAAACCGAGGGAATGTTTCCCTTGAAATACCAAAGGCTATGTATTCCCTCGGAATACCGAGGGTAGAATATTCCCTCGGTATTTGATATTTCTGAGGGATTTCCGAGGGATTTTCCCCTCGTTTTTTATTTTTTATTAATAATTTTTTTTGATATTTTCGAGGGATTTTTCCCTCGATTTTTAATTTTTTTAATAATTTTTAATTTTCAATTTTCAATTTTAATTTTAATTCCTATTAAATCATTAAAATTTCCCAAAAATTTGAAAAAAATTATTAATAAAAAGACAAATAAATAAACCAATTATTATAAAAATATTTGAAAATTTAAGAATTATTACATGCGTTCGACATAGTAACAAAGTTTATATAAAAAATCAAATGTCCTATGGATGGGAAGGGGGGTACTGCTGTAAACGAGCTACAGGTCAGCCATCTGAGCATCCATCCGATCCTGAAATGCCTCCTGCTACCGGCGCTGCTCCTCACACTCTGCCTCCCGCTGCAGGCGCTGCTCCCCACGCTCCTCCGCACGTCGTCACTCAGACTCGGCGTATTACTGCTGAATCGCCTCGAACTCCTCCCTCTGAGCCTGGAGCTGCGCCTCAAGCTCTCTGACGTGGGTCCGATCAGCCTGGGAGGAGGTGGAAGAAGAGCGGCCTGTGAAAAAACCCTTCGCAGCAGCCACCACCTTCCCATACGCGCCGGTGCAGTAATGCCGTCCCTTGCTCGACCCGACGACGCTGAGGAAAACCCGGTCATGGTCAACCTCGCTACTCGCCTCTTGGGAAGATGCACGTTCCTTATCCTGGGTTAGCTGTCGCTCGTACTCCTACTGAAATACAACTCGTTATTAAAATTCTATATTAAAATCAAAGAATAAGTTAAAAATAAGAAAGAGACTCACATTAATAATACTAGATCTCGTATCGATCCACGCGCCGTTTTTCTTTTGGTTCGTACATAAAAAAAGATCGTAGCACTTTACTGGCTCACCCGTCTCCAACTCGTGTATCCAAATAGAATTTTGAAATAATTAACATTAAAATTAAACAAATAAATATTATATTATTATATTCTAAAATTACTTACGATATCCAAAGCATAATCGATAGTAGATCTAGCCCCCCCCACCGTGTGCTTCAACATCCCAGTACCCGGCCCAGCAGGCTCGCTCCTCTTGTTCCGGCTGCACTGCTCAGATTTTGCCTTGTTCTCGAGCTTATCCCACTTGACCTTCCAAACCCTAGTTCAGATGCATGATATATAAGATGGTATAAATGATATGTTATAAATAAAAAATTCTAATTTAATAAGAAAACATGTAATAGAATCGTTTACCTATAGACCTCCTCGAGGAGGCATCCCGGCCTCGCACCACCATAGCCGACAATATACTGCTTATACTCGTTAAGCTGCCTCCCATAAATCTCCCCGATCATCGAAAAAAATACAGCCTGTATCTGTCCATCACTATACTCATGCGGGTCCCAATAACAAACCTCCTGCAAAAATAAAACAATAATTACAATTCAATTGATACATATATATGATTGTGTATTTACAGTAAGTATTAACAAATCTGGACATAAAACAATAATTACCTGAAACACTCCCACCAGAAATCCTTAGTCTCCTTAGGGACCGCCTTATAGCACCACCCGGCGGGATGGAGATCCTTCTCAAAAATCTCCCGGAGTATAGTGCTCACCTTGCCCTGTCTGCTGTGCAGCCTGTATTCAATTGTATTTTTTTCTTGTTACGAATAAAATTTAATCATAATGTTAATTACAATTTTGAAATCATTGATTTACTTACTTCTTCCCTGCAATATAAACCAGAACTCCACCCCTTTGCGGTGGGACCAACTGCCGTCGTGATGTGCCCATGTCGAACGGGGTCTGTGATGGTGTATGCAAGCTCGGCGTCGGGGTCTGCATCGGGATCTGATAACGTGTCTGCGCTAAATGATCAGTACCAAGACCCATGTAGTCGGTGTCGAAATCAGCTAAACAATTAGCCGAAGGAGTATCTAATCGACCCACGCTACTAGAACCCCGACGCAACGGCATCTGATAAAATTATTAGATAATAATACGAGTATTTTATAAAATACCAGTATATATTATATACCAAACGTATTAATAAATCCAAATTAAAAAAAAATAGTTATAAAGAAAAAGTGTGTTTTAAAATAAGAATAAATTACATGTATTTCAACCAAAATTAAAGATATCACCAAACTCATCTTCATCCGTATCGTGATCGGTAAGTAACTCTTCTTCTATATCATCATTTGTCTCATTACCAAGTTCCTCCACGTAATCATCATTGAGGTCGTGCAACTAAAAATCGACATCGTCGAGTTGAATCGGACTGCGTGTATCTATAGCTTCCTCTTGAAATGATTCTTCTGGTAGAGGCTCGATAAACTCAACATTTGATTTCGCCTTGATTTTACACGTTGCCCACCAGTCCAATTTGTCTCGTCTCAAACTTGGGTATGCACATTAGTATACTTGTGCAGCTTGGGAAGCAAGTACGAAAGGTTCATATCGATTGATCATATGCTTATGATTGATATCGACAATCTTATAATTTGGATGGACTTTTGTTCCTACAGTTGTTGGATCAAACCATTCGCAATTGAACAATAGTGTATTTTTCTTCATTCGGCCGGTGTATTCGAGCTGCACAATTTCTATGAGATGATCGTAATAATCATATTCGGTTGCCCCACAAGTTGACCCTTTAATTTATACTCCACTGCTCGATGTTGCTTTGTTAGATCCATGCTCCAATGTGTGAAATCTATAACAATTTATCTTACATCCGGTATGCATTTTCACAGATCTTGATAGACCCTCAACTAGACTCCTAATGTTCTCGTCGACCACATTGTTCGAACGATCTCTAGCCTATGGCATTGACAAATTATTTTTAATTTTGGAAATATABTATATAAATAGATACCATAATTATTTGATGTGCATCTCTGTATCGAACGTCTTACATAATATTTGAACTAATTTGCAAATTCATTTTCCAATTGTTCGTTGATCCTATCATCATTAATGTTTGGGTGGAGACGTTGAATGCTCTTCGTGTAAATACTACATATAATGTTACACAATTGCGGAAAAAAGTATTAGTACATTTATATATATGTATAAATTGACATTATAAATTGGAATGAGTATTCATACGTAACATATTCTTCGACCTCCACACAATTTAGCAACACGTATATCCTTGAGGTGATGTATTCTTTTTCGCTTAGAAATCTTTTCCCTTTGTACCAAACGTCTCTCCACATTTCTAAACACTGAGGGAATTTCATCACCGTCATCCACACAATTCTGACCGTCGTCATTTCAGGCAAATTTGTTCTTTTAGTTGAAACCGGATCTTCAAAATAGTACGAACTAAAATTTGATGCCTCGTCGACTAGATATACGTTTGCTATCGACCCTTCAACACTCGCCTTATTCTTCACGCTATTCTTTAGTTTGCGAAGATACCTCTCGAACGGGTACATCCATCTATACTGGACTGGGCCAGCAATTCTCGCTTCATACGCAAGATAACGAGTAGATGCTCCATCGAGTCAAAAAAATTTGGAGGGAAGATCAGTTCCAGTTGACACAATATTAATGGAATGTCACGTTCAAGTCGACTCATATCTTTGGTGCGAATGACAGTTGATGTGAGATCTTTGAAAAAAAACTCAATTCAGTTTGAGCCTTCCACACATTCGGAGGAAGCAGTTCACGAAAGGCTATTGGTATCAACCTCTGCATGAATACATGATAATCATGACTCTTCATCCCGATCAACTGAGATTCCTTCTTGTCGACGCAACGCCTCAAATTTGATGCGTACCCATCTAGAAATCGAAGAGATTTGACTCGATCACAAACAGCAGCTTTCGACGGCTTATCAAGTGTGTAACAGGCTTTAGGACACTTTCCTGACCCATCTGGCGCCAACTCTGAGCGATTACAATACTCATTCAACT
>BMAC01000006.1:1776026-1848045 GCA_014905375.1 Phtheirospermum japonicum | reverse complement strand
GACAGATGATCCGGATGAATCGATATTTATCCCCAAAAAACTGAAATTATCAGATTTTGAGGTAATTTTTTTTAACAAAAATCCTTTTTTTTTTTTTTACTATTAGAATTTTAATTGCTGGAATTTGAAGATTAATTTTACTTTTGTTCGCTGACTTTGGGAATATCAGGAAGAAAAGAAAGGGAAGAAGGATGCGAATGGGAAAGTTGTGAATGTGATTGATTGTGATGATAAAGAAGATGATGAAGATGATTGGTTGCTTCCACCTCCAAAGAATTTAGATCATATTTCTAAGACTTACGAGGAGGACTCGACTTTGAAGGCCTTGAGGTACACTAATTATGGGAATTATTATTATCTTCTTGTTTATCTTCTGTAAGTCTTTTCAATTTTGATTAAATTTGAAGATAGTAGTCTTCATTCAATGTCATTGAAATTACTGATGGGTTTTGGAAATTTGTACTTACAGTGCTGGCAATTTATTTGAAAGTGGTGAATTTTAATTGTTTCATTGGCTTATGATTAATTTAATTTGTTTAATTTGCCGAATGCTCATTTAATTGCTATCTTTCTCGTGCTTGTTAACTCTCATAATTTGGTCTTTCTCAAGAAAAATGTGTATATGATTGAAGCTTAATGCTATGATTGAAGAATAGAAGTTGATTTAAGTCCTTGACTTCAAACCCTTACACGTGTTACAGACCGTTGAACCTTCTAACCCCAAACATTGAAGTGACAAAATATCCAAGTGATCAGTTGGACTAAGTCTACTAACAAATTATTATAATATAAAAAAGGGAGCCTCTGTCTTTCACCATTGCTACTCTTTGATCTTGTGATTTTCTTTCTGGATTGTTGGGGGGGTGATTGCAAAGTTTAAAAAGAAAAAATGGATTTATTAATGAATCGTTCAACTGCGTCGATCTTGTTGTTGTGCTTTATTGTGGACATCGTTAGATTTTCGCGGGTTTCTTCCAATGCCGAAGGTTTGTCCCTTTATTACTACTACTGCAACCATGTTCCTCTTTGTTACATAACTCTACTAATTTTTTGCACAAAACAAAAATAATTCAGATTGAAGCATAAATAATCATATCGATACAAAAATGAAAATCATATTAAGAACGGATCAATGTTTATATAAAAATTTAAAATTATGAAATATGAATAATATTTTAGGACATCACAAAATCATATCGATTTGAAAAAAAATATTTTACAGAAAAATAATTAGAAAATAAAAGACGAAGAACACAAAAAATGATTATTACAGAAGAAATAGAAAAAAAAAACTTAGCATTTAATTATTAGTAGGAAATATGAGAATAGAACAAAATATAAAAGATTAGAAGAAGTATGTTTAGATTATTATTATTATTATTATAATTTTTTTGAAGATAGAAGAGACAAAATGTCAAGAAAAAAGAAAGATCCCTCTTGTGTTTGGTTTTTGTAAGAGAGATGAAAAAACTTTCAAAACCCTATCAGATTGAAACGAACAATATCAGAATGATGCAAATCTGAAAATCATATTCAGATCGATGTTTATACAAAAATTGGTGATTATGAAATACGAATTAGATATAAGAACCATCACTAATACACAAATAATAATTAGGTGGAGGGATATCAAAAATCAAATTGAATAATAAAGTAATTATTTTATAAAAAATAAATTAAACACATACAAATCGAAGAACATAAACCACAGGTTATTACAGAACGAAAAAAGACAAAACTCAAAATCGAAATATTAGTAGGGAATATAACAACTTGAAAAAAGGCTGGGAGAAAACATGATTCTTTGTTGGACTGAAGATGAGGACCATTCCGAGGAAGAAATAAAAAAGGCTACGAAAACTGTAGAACAAAGATTGGTGACAAACAACTTTCAAACCCTAAATTTCTAATGAATGGAGCAAATGAAAAAAAAAAGTGATATCTTATACTAACATAAAAAAAACGAAATACTTTAACAAATTTCATAAGAGGATGACACGTCAGCTTTTGGAGCTACTAGACGACGACACATGTCATTTGTAGCAACCACAAACTGACACATCAGGTGTCAACAGAATTAATAAATAGGGTAGATCTCTAGAGAACCTGATATTGTCCCCGTGAGAATTGTGATTATTAGTACTAATAGTCTTTTTATTAATCTACTGAATAGAAAAGTTATTTTAATAATCTATTCAACTAAAAATACATAAATGAACTAAACAAGTGATTAGACAAGCCAAAAAGATAGAAGTTGTTGTTGAAGATTAATTATGTTAAAAGGATGTGTTTNCACGAGGATTATAATTATTAGTACTAACTGTACTTTTATCATTCAATCTACCAAATAAGCTTTTTTAATAATCTATTTAACTAAAAACATGTAAAAAAACTAAACAAGCCGAAAAGTTAGAAGTTGTTTTTGAAGAGTTAATATGTGAGAAGCATGTGTTTGAATGTGGAATTCCCCTAAATTCACCTTGGGATTTTTCCTAAATAAATCATCATAATCCCTTAATTACTACATAACCTACATATTATTTCACGCTTTCAAAAATCGTAGAAATTCTCTATTTTAATTAAAATCTCGAGTTTCGAACGAATTAGTCCTAACCTCGAGTGGCTTAACTGGAATATCTTCCTAATTAAAACCCTCAAGATAGCAATTCGAACAATTGAATCTCCTATAAGGTTTCACCCTAATTCAGAGGATTTATGTCGTCCTATATCTAGGATTACATCGAACTCCTTCTGCTTGTGCGTGTTCTTACTATACTTCACTTCATTTGATTAAAAGTAATGAACAAACCCAAATCAATAAACTAGAATTATTGAGTTGATAAAATGGATAAAAAGCACAAGCAAATCGAATGAAAATCAAAAAATAATATAAATCAACCAATAGTCAATCACAAGTCAAATTTAGGGTTTATCTCAATCCAAACACATAAGAAGTTTAGCTCATGCTTGAATTTAAATCAAAAGAAGTGTAAAAAGATAAAACCAATAAATAAGAAATCATGTTTACAAGTTTTAGTCTTCAAATCAAAGATAAAATTACTTCTCTAGCAAATCTTCGAAGAATGTGTGAGGTTTTTTCAAGAACTCCTTCAATCTCCTTTCGGCTTTGTTTCTTGTTTGTTGTTGTTGTTATCTTCCACCCTCCTAAATTATGTTGAAAACGTACTAGGGCTCTCATTTATAGTTCTTCAAGTGCTTTTTCTGATAGCCCCTCGAAAATAGAGAACACGGGCCCCAAAACTATAAAATTGAACTATTCGGTTAGAAACATGGCCAGTAGGACGAAAACACGAACAAAATATCAAAAACCCAGTCTGGCCATGTTTTTCAAAAATGGCCTGCCGGTGAAAAACTCGGTCGTGTTTTAAAACACGGTCAAGCCATGTTTTCTCCTATGCTCTTTGTTTTTAACTTTTCTTTACGCTATGAAACATGGGGGTGTTTTAAAATACAACCAGGGCTTGTTTTCCTTGAAATTTCTTGATATTTTAACACCATTTACGCATTTTTACTTCCCGTTCCGACCTCCCGACTCGTGCTCTTGTATAAATGACTATCATTACACTGAAACTCGCCCAGAGTCACTCCTCTTCAAGGTTCCTACACAAATACTACCCCAAAGTAAAAAAGAAGAAGAAACACCATAAAAACTACCAAAGGAGAGAAGAAGAACTCTACATTAAACACATAAAAACTGCTAATTAATAACCGAGTTAACAAACAACGAAGTGAACCAACAAGTTCTCACGAGATCAATATTTTCACTCAAATTATCATTACATTGCCATGTCTCGAGCGTTCGCATTGCTTGATACTCAACGGGATTATCTAGTGATGAGATTTGGTGGAGACCTTCCTCACTCTCCTACGAACTCCTTGTAAGAGCAGTTTCACAAAACTCATTCGCTAAGGTCCTACGTTCACCATCTCAAGTGCAAGATGATATCCCACCATCAAAATAACGTCCTATTGCCCAAACGGGATAAAACGATCCCAAATTTGGTGGAGAGTTACCTCATTTTTCAAGAAAATTTCCGTAGGAAAAGCTTGGCAATCATAACTTTGTAAGTGTCTCTGCTCGTGGGATGACACTTGACCCACTAAACCAACACAAGTTCTAAAACCAAAATGATATGAATGTCATTGTTTAAATGCACAAACATTAGCACATATCCCTCTCATAAATATTGGAAAACAATAACCAACTGCAAAATCAACCAACCTTTAAATCTCCACTCAATTTGTACAATCTTTTATTATTTGTATTTCCATCGTAACTAATTGCTTCAGTATATACCCACAACACTATCTAACTCAAGATTTACTCAACAAAAATCACAATGTTTCTTTACCCAAATTACATTAATACCTCATTAGGGCAAATAATGTAAGAAATAAGAAAAATTGCAATTTCGTGTAAAAATAGGCAAAATTAGCACCTAAAACCCAATGAGGACAACACATTGCTCGAACTTGAGGGTTTACCGGTGCCATAAATTTCATTGGTACAAATCTAAAAGTGCGGTGTACACTGATTTTCCTACTTCAAAATATGATGAAGATATGGAATTAATTTACCCTTTCAAATTAAAATTGGAGGAGAATCGAGGGAAATGAGAATATACACGGAAAGGTGGGCAGAGGGGGATTTGAAACCCTTAACTTCCTACTTGGATGTTGATTTTTTGTTTTAATTTGGTGAACGGTGGTCGGCGGGGCGAGAGATACACATCTTGTGGGTGTTTTTATGAGAGATTGATAGAGATGGTGCGTATTGTCTAAGAAAAAGTATTTTGTTTTGGTTCGGCCTGTCTTTTAAATAATTAATATTATAATGCGTTGGTCGGTACATGGGTCAACCATATTTTGTTTGTCAAAAGTGGTATCATAAAAGTATATGTCTATATAATATAATATATAAATAATTATACAAAATATCATTTATATATATATGATTGGGTTCAAATGAGAACCCCGTCCTTATTTGAGAACCCACGACCAAGTATAAGCCTTAGATCTATTGTGTGTGTGGACAAGATTTTTTCAATTTTTTAAATTTCATTAAATCAATAATATGAGAGGAAATGTATTATTATGTCTTTTTACCAAATCCTATGAAATCAAATCAAGATTTTTTTTCCTCCGACTGCTGCACCCGCCCCCCCCCCCCCCCCCCCCCCCCTCTCTCTCTCTCCTCCTATCCGGCGCCTCCACCGCCACGGCCGCCATCTCCACTAATGACCGGCTCTGTCATGGCAACAGACATACCGTCTACAAATTCCGGCACAAGCACACCTCCACGATCTACGCCTTAAAAGTCATCCACGGCGATAGCGAACTCACCTTCCACCACTAGATCCTTTGCGAGGTCTTCATCCTCCGACGCACAGATTCACCACACGTCATCAAGTGCCATGGAATTTTTTATATCCCCGGCGGTGACATCGCCATTTGTTTGCAGTATATGGATATGGGAAACCTCGAACCCCTAATGAACAACAACATCATTTTCACCGAGTAGCTCCTCACCAAAATCCGCCTCCAGGTGTTGAGCGGTCTCGAAGAAAGCAGTGTTTAGCGTAGTAAAAAAGCACTACAACATTATAAGAAAAGCACTCCAGATTTTTGTACGGTGCAAGTATATGTCCAGATTTATGGTGCTTTTTATACAGTACTGTAGTGCTAAAATTAGTCATATGCGATGCTTTTACTATTCAGGTTTTTTTATTTGATTACACTTATTTTATTTTTACGTTTTAAAACATGAAATATGTACCTTAAATCGTAGATCTTGGGAATGTGAATAATTTGATATATAATTTTAGCTTCGGCTGGGGATGATGTAGAGGTAATCTGATTTTGAACTTTAATTATTGACTATATAAAAATAGGACACCTTGTTGATTATTGATGTGTGTGATATATTTTATTCTAGACTTTCATATGGGATTCGGGTAACTGGGTGAAAAAGGGAAATACGGCCTTGGAGATCCCACTTGGACGCGTAAAACAACCGTTGGCTAGAACCCGACTTGAGTTTGATCTTTATCAGACCAAGATGGTCGTCGTCCACTGTTGGAAAACAAAGCTGCTACTGGTTCAGAACTATAATAGGTAAAGGAAAACATAGCTTTTTCATATATGCATAAAGCAGTTCAACCAAATACATATAAAGGCCACAACCCTAGCTCACTAGCTGTTTCTTAACAAGGATGCAACGGATAAACAACTTAGGCCATTGATTGAAGACAGCTACACACAAAAATTAAAGGTGGAGATTGCTCCAGTACAAGAGGTGGAGATTGCTCCAGTACAAGCTCTGCATGACAACATGCAAACGTCCAAAAAATGAGCCTTATGGTATAAACAGGTGCCATCTGTAAACCTAAGTAAATAGCTGACTGGGCATGGTCAAGGTGCTGACTGGGCTTGATCAAGATAATCTAACACACACCGCTCAATCCAAAACCGGTGAGGGAGCAACTTAAAGCATATTTCGAAACCGGTTGAAGGATTGCTTGGACAATGGTTTTGTTAGCACATCTGCAACTTGATCTAGTGTGGGAACATGCTGAACACTAAGTAGACCTTGGCTGACCTTTTCTCGCACAAAATGAACATCAGTTTCCACATGCTTGATCCTGGAATGAAGGACTGGATTAGCAGCTAATGATTTTGCACCAATATTATCTGTCCATATCAAAGGAGTAGAGATGGTAGGTATTTTAATCTCAGCCATTAGGTTCTTGATCCACATGATTTCTGAAGCACATTGAGACAGGATCCTGTATTCAGCCTCTGTGCTGGATTTGGAAATAGTAGCCTGTTTCTTGGAGCACCATGAAAAGAGGTTGGACCCTAGATACACACATAAACCAGTCATGGACCTTCTATCATCAACATCTGTTGCCCAGTATGCATCAGAAAATCCTGCTATCCTGTTATACCTAGACTTGGTGAAGAGTAGGCCAAGGTTTGATGTCCCAGCAATGTATCTAAGTACCCTTTTGACTGCCTTCCAGTGTTTGTCTAAGGGGCTTTGCAGGAATTGACTTAATTTGTTTACACAGAAAATAATTTCTGGTCTAGTGATCGTAAGATATTGCAGTCCCCCAATTATACTTCTATACAGAGTAGGATCAGAAAAGGGAGTTCCATCAAACCTAGATAAGGGAGGTGATGTGACCATTGGTGTAGCACACCCTTTAGCATTGGACATACTGGCTCTTTGTAGGAGATCATGAATGTACTGCTTTAAACATAGATGCATGCCTGTAGTGGTGTGAGAGACCTCAATTCCCAGAAAATGATGAACTATTCCCAAATCCTTCAAGGAAAATCTAGAGTCTAGTAGTTTAATGAGTGATGCAATCTCTGTGTTATTACTACCTGTGAGAAGGATATCATCCACATAAACAAGTAAAATTGTATAGGATTTTGATGTAGCTCTGAAAAATAATGAATTGTCAGACTGAGAGGACTGAAAACCAATGCTGAGAAGAACCTGCTTGAGTTTAGAGTACCAAGCCCTTGGGGCCTGTTTTAACCAATAGATTGCCTTGTGTAGTTTACAAACCAGCTCCTGATGCCCCTGCTCAAAACCAGGAGTTTGTTGCATGTATATAAACTCTGTTAAATCCCCATTTAGAAATGCATTATTCACATCTAATTGTCTTACAATCCAACCACAGGAAATAACAATTGATAGAAATGTTCTGATTGTCACAGGCTTGACAACTGGACTAAAGGTCTCCTCATAGTCAAAACCTGGGGTCTGAGTGTAACCCTTGGCTACAAGCCTTGCTTTGTATCTGGCAATGGATCCATCAGCTGCCCTTTTAATTTTGTAAATCCACCTACAGCCTACAAGCTTTTTACCATGAGGAAGAGAGGTAAGAGACCAAGTGTGATTCATTGTTAGAGCTTGAATTTCAGAAAGCATAGCCTGTTTCCATTTCTTGTGCTGAAGAGCCTCCTTAAGGGACTGAGGTTCCTTTTTCTGATGCACAACTGTGGTAAAGATTCCAGGCTTCAAATGACCTATTTTTGTTCTTGTCTGCATTGAATGTTTGTTAGTTGCAACTGAATTATGAGGAATAGCATGAGTTTGTTCATTTTCCAATGGTGGCAATTGTACTATTAAAGGGATGCTAGTATGAGAACCTGTTGTAATTTGAGGTGAATCAGGAGGAGTGGAAACAGGTGAGTTTGAATAAGGTGAGTTATGTGAGAGGTTATGTTCTGTAGGAGAGTGTGGAGTAAGGATATTGGCATCAGAAGCTGAGGGGGTTGATATGGAGTGTGTGTGTGTGTGTGTGTGTTATGAGTTAGAATTAGGTAGAAGGAAGTCACTGAACTGTTTTGAGAAGAAGTGTTGTTTGTTCTAGAGCCTGAAGTTTTGGAGAATAGAAAATGATCTTCAATAAAGACAACTTTATGTTTATTATCATTTTGCCTGAGGGGAGTAACACCTTATACCCTTTATATCCTTCACTATAGCCAAGAAAAGTGGAAGGCACAGCTCTATACTCTAGCTTATGCTTGGTGTATGGTCTGACATGAGGATATCACAAGCATCCAAAAACCCTAAGGTTAGATAAGGCAGGTTTTTGTCCATATAAAGTTTCAAAGGGAGACTTGTAATTAAGAGGTTTTCTAGGTGTTCTATTTATGGTGTGAACAGCTGTGCTAAAGGCTTCAACCCAAAATGTATTAGGGACTTTGGAATGAGCCAAAAAAGCCAAAGCAGTCTCAACTACATGTCTATGTTTCCTCTCAGCCACTCCATTCTGCTGAGAGGTGTAAGGACAGGAGATCCTGTGAATTATCACTTTTCCCTGTAAGTGTTTGGACAAACTCCTATACTCTCCCCCCAATCACTTTGGACAGCCTTAATTTTGGTAGAAAACTGTGTTTCAACAAGAGTTTGAAGATGTATAAAGTCTTCTAAAGATTCAGATTTTTATTTCAGAAAATATATCCAAGAGAATTTTGTGAAATGATCAATGAATATCACATAATACATACTGCTATTAGTTCCTTTAACTGGACAAGGTCCCCACAAATCAGTGTGGATGAGATTGAAAGGATGTTTAACCACACTTACAGAATCATAGAAAGGTAGTTTGTGAGATTTGGATTGCAAACAATCATCACAATGTGTGTTTATAAAGTCTTTATTAGAGAAAAATATATTACAATCCTTGAGTGCTCTCATTACAACTTCATTTGCAGCATGGCCTAGTCTAAAATGCCAAACATCTAGACCTACTGCTTTATTTGAAACTGAAAAACAAGAAGGAAATTTGAAGAATGCTGAAAGCCATGAGACTTGACAGCTTTATTCTTGGAACAGCTTGAAGGTTTCACTTGTTGAAGATCAAACTTATATATTCCATCACTAAGTTTCCCTTGAAGTAGGATATCCCCCGTGGCTAGATACTTGACAAAACAAGTAAATGGATGAAATTCAAAATAAACCTCATTGTCTTTGGCAAAATGAGACACACTTAAGAGATTCTTTGTAATTCCAGGAACATGAAGGAGGTTATTCAGTTGGAAAACATGTTTTGAGGAAGGGTTAGCAACTTTAAAAGTAGAATTGCCAACATTAGAAATAAACAAACATGTTCCATTTCCAAGGTGGAGTTGATTGGTGCCTTGATATTCTGTGGAGATGTTAAGATTTGAAAAGTCGGGAGTGACATGGTTTGATGCTCATGAATCTGGTATCCAACTATAATCAGATGCACTGTCTTGAGTAGCCACCATTGCAGACATTTGTGATGAGTGAGGCCAGGACTGATTGTTCCTGCTGTGTGAAGACAGTCCTCTGTTGAAACTTTGATTGTTACTAGATTTGAAACTCTGTGATGAGTTAGGGGTGAAATTGGGGTCCATCCTGTAGCAGCATTTTGGAGCTGTGTGATTACTATAACCACAGATTTGACAGGTTGTTCTATTTCCATTGTAGCTTCTTCTTCTGCCTCTTGTGCCTCCTCTTCTGCCATTTCCTCTGTTGGAAAAAGTCCCTCTTCCTCTCATACTATCCTTGCTGTAGTTCACATTGTTCCAATTTCCATTTTCCTTTTTGGATTGACCTTGGATTGCTACATTGGCTGATATTGGCACAGTCTCATCAAACTGGGAATTAGAGGCTTCCAATCTTGATTCAAAGCTCAAAAGTAAGCTACTGGCATCTTTAAAGCTCCATTTCTCTGGGCTAGAGGTGATGGTAACCACCACTGGATCATATTCACTTCATAATCCAGTCAGAGCATGCAGCAGTTGATCAAAGTCTTCAACTTTATAACCAGAGGCAGCTAAATTATCACAGCATACTTTAATTTTGTTCAAGTATTCCCTCATGGACAAGCTTCCCTTCTTCAATGTCTGCAGTTGAATCTTGTACTGCATGGTTTTCGCACCTGATTGAGCAGCAAAATTAGCTTCTAAAGCCTTCCACATTTCATGGCTTGTGGTGAGACCAACCATTAGGATAAGAACACTCTCTGAGAGTGAAGAGAGTAACCAAGAAGCCAAAAACTGGTCCTGTCTCTGAAAGGCCTGAAACTTGGGATTGAGAACAACAAGACCTTCTTGGTTTTGAATGACTTTAGGTGGGATATCAGCTGTTCTATTTAGATAAGGTTCAAGCCCCAAGCCAGTGGCTGCAGCTAAGATCTGTTGCTTCCAAATCAGAAAATTATTTTCATGGAGCTTGACTGAGACAAGTTGATGTTGTGGCTGTATCAAGGTGTGAGGAGCTAGGGTTACTGCTGGATTTTGAAATGCAGTAGTATTAGGATCAGCTTCCGGTGTATTCATAGTATCATCCATTTAATGAGGTAAGAGTCAAAGGATACACAAAAGGAAAGAAACTTTTCAGAACCAAGGCCCTAGGACCTTGGCTCTGATACCATGTTGGAAAACAAAGTTGCTACTGGTTCAGAACTTTAATAGGTAAAGGAAAATATAGCTTTTTCATATATGCATAAAGCAGTTCAACCAAATACATATAAAGGCCACAACCCTAGCTCACTAGCTGTTGCTTAACAAGGATGCAACGGATAAACAATTTAGGCCATTGATTGAAGACAGCTACACATAGAAATTAAAGGTGGAGATTGCTCCAGTACAAGAGGTGGAGTTCGCTCCAGTACAAGCTCTGCATGACCACATGCAAACGTCCAAAAAATGAGCCTTATGGTATAAACAGGTGCAATCTGTAAACCTGAGTAAATAGCTGACTGGGCATGGTAAAGGTGCTGACTGGGCTTGATCAAGATAATCTAACATCCACGAGAGCCAGCTGGCCATTTACAAAGCTCCCTATTTGAAACGCGCCAATCAGGTATGTGTTACAAACTGCATTCATTACTATGGCAAACTCATCGGTAAAATGTTAACTATAAACCCTTTTTTTTGGCATTACAGTGGGTTCCCAAAGAATTAACCCATCAAATTATGGATGCAACATTCTCTTGCGACTGCAGGTTCGTCTACGCGGCGTTAAATGACGGACGCTTGTGCGACTTATCTTCCCTTGGACTAATAATGACGTGCGTGATCAACCCGACGGCCTATGTGCGTCCCTCGATAAGGTATTCTTTATTGCCTAATAATGACCTATCGAAACATGTAAAGATAATTTCAGATTTAATTTTTGTGTTGCTTGTGGATAGGCCGGCCCCTTATCCGACGGCCATTGCAGCCCATCCGGTTAAGGGTGACCAGATTGCGGTGGGGCTCACCAACGGTGATGTCTATGTGTTAGAGCCGAGGGCTCACTGATGGTGGCAGGTCAGTTGGATGATTTATATTGAAGCCCAAGAGTGTGTAAACATTGTTCCACTCCTTTTTTCAGTTTAATGATTGTCAATATTATTTGTATTCAAGACAGTTGCCTTCTTGTGCTCTTTTGTAGAGAGGTTCAAGGTCCCTTCCTGGTGAAATCTTTGCTAGCTTATATGTTAATTAATATTATCACATGTTATCTGGTTTATTGGTGTCATGATTTTATTGTCACTAAAGGGGTCACTGAACAATTGGTTTGTGTAATATCTTGATCTTTGTTAGCTATAACCTTGTTGTTAGTTTATCACTGGCCATGCATGGTAATTTTAGTTGTGGCATGTTTCCACGCCCCTGCCTTCTTTCTCTCTCAGATATTATGGTGAGATATTTTTAAATATAAATCTGATGTCATATTCTAAATCTCAAGTGATGCCTAGCTACTTGTAGGATTTTTCAGAGTGGTTTTCCTTGGAAGGGTCTTGGTATGTCATATTTTAGAATCTTTCCTGCAGTCTGTGTAATATATGAAAATTATGCATGTACTTGTGGCAGTGCAAAGAATCTGAAGTACTTGTGTTGCTTTTGCATTTGGCTCAAGCGTTTAATAATATAAATATTATGCTTCACCCATTGTTATTCTTGAAGTTAGATATACGAATAGACTTGGCAGTAATTGCAAATCTCTGGTCTGATTGGCAGTAATGATGTCTATGTGGCTTTGATGTGTTGATGAAAATGTTGCTAGTATTTCTCAATAAAATAAAATAAAATAAAATATTTATTGTTCTTTATCCTTAAAACGATAATTTTGTAGATGTAGTTGATAATGTTCACTTGTCTGTGGCATTTGCAGCTGTGAGAATCCTTGACTGGAAGGTCAGGAGCTGCAGGGCTTTGCTGCTCAAGTATATAGTTACTACTACAACCATTCTCCTACTGATGTAATGGTTTGAGTTCGTCCGAGTTGTTTTTACGAAACACTAGTCATTTGGACCTTTATCAACTTTAATACTTGCCATTCTCGTTGATTGAGGAATGATTCCTAGTAATTCTCGGACCTCGTGCTCTGAGTTATTGAATGTCAAAGTGACATGTTTGGTTGATCTTGTCTGCTAAATCCTGTATTTGGTATTATTTCCGCTGTTCAAAATGATTCCCTTTTCTCTCATATTAGGTGTGATTTGAGTACTGCAGTGTTTTATCATTTGATTAGTTTCGAGCTGAGTTTTTATAAGATGGTTATGTTGCAATCAAGGAATTTTATCATTTGATTAGTTTCAAATTAGAGTTCTTTTGTTTAGAAGTCTGTTGGTTGATAGACTTGTGACCTTTGTTGTATGCATGCATAACATGGTTTTGGTGGTTTTGGTTTGTCGAGAATTGAGAGCATTCATTGCCTGAATTTCAAATATTTATTTACCGACTAAGCAAGTAGCATCGGGTGAGCACAACCATAATCATTAGAATTAAATGGCTATAATTATTCCTTTACCTCGAGTTTTTAGTGAATTAATTCTAACTTTGAGTTGATTAAGCGGATATATTTTCCTAATTAAAACCCTCAAAATAGCAATGCGACCAATTGAATTTTCCTATTAGGTTTCACCCTAATCAGGAGGGTTTATGTATTATATCTAGAATTGCATACACCTCCTATTTGTGTGTGTTCTACTCTTCTTCGCTTTGTTTGTTTAAAAGTAAAGCACAAAACCAAATAAATAATTCAGGATTATCGAGTTGAGAAAATTGATAAAATGCACAAGCAAATCAAACGAAATGCATAAAATATTATAAATCAACAAATACTCAATTACAAGTTAAATTTAGGGTTCACCTCAATACAAACACATGAGAAGTTTCTTTAATAGAAATCAAAAGAAGCATAAAAAAATGAAACCAATAAAGGAGAAATCATGTTTACAAGTTTTAGTCATCAAATCGAAGATAAAATTATTTCTCCAGCAAACTTTCGAAGTATGTGTGAGGTTTTTATCAAGAACTCTTTCAATCTCCTCTCGTCCTTGTTTCTTGTTTGTTGTTGTATTTTTCTAGACCAAAAACCATAAAATCACACTATTCGGTCAGAAAATGGCCAGCAGGATGAAAACACGGCCTGTCCATGTTTTTCAAAAATGAGCTACCGATAAAAAACACGGCCGTGTTTAAAAACATAATCAGACCATGTTTTCTCATGTACTAGTCTATTTAACTTTTCTTTGCACCTAGGGCATGTTTTCTTTGATTTCTTGATATTTTAACTCCATTTGCGCATTTTTACTTACCGTTCGTCCTCTATCACTTCTCGTATAATAAATAAATAAAACACAATAATGTATGAATTACGAAATACATAAAGTTTGTATCACTTCTCGTATATTTTAAAAAAAACAAAAACTCATAATAACTTTGTTTCTTCTATTCTTCTTTTTTTTTCACTGTTTTTTTCTTTCTCCGAATACTTATGAGAATTACACGTAGTTTGTATCTTCAATTCAAGGTTCATAGAGGGGGATTCAAATAATGGTTATTGAGGCTTGCAATATGGGTTATAATCATAGAAAAAGTCTTAGGCTCGAAACTGGTTTACTTATGGATAATGTAAGGTAGGCTTATGTAAGGAAAGTGTTAATAACAAAGTTTTAATCCTACCCATATATGGATTCCAAACATACGACGTGTATAATCGTGCAAGTTCTAAAACAACCAACAATGTGTGATTCACCCACAAGCAATGAAAAGGATCTAATTTATAATGTATGCTTATAGGCTCAAAATCTCACTAAAAATCGTGTTATACTTCGAATCCCAACATTTCCCGTCAAGAAAAACATTTGTTATTATACTTTATATACATATATTAGTTATTTTTATATATATATATATATATAGAAAGATATACTTTTATAAATATATTTCAAATTAAATTAGCAAAAATATTAGTAGGCATGTCAAGAATCAATAATCAATTGGAAAAAAAAAAAAATTTTATCCACTTTGACAAGTATAATTTTCTATAATACCCCTAGTATGTTTAATTGTCCTATCAGTCAATTGCAAACTCATTTTAGTAGGCTGAGATTCACCTAATCCCAAGCTATTGAACAATTCACGAGGCATCAAATTAACACTAGTTCTTAAATCTGCTAATGCTGGATCAACAAATACACTGCCAATATGACAAGGGATAGTAAAAATCCACGGATCTTGAAGCTTTTGTGGTAGCTTATTTTGTACGATGGCGGATCACTCCTCGTTCAATTGCTCTATGGAAAACTCTCAAGCTTCTTCTTATTTGAAAGGAGGCCCTTCAAAAACTTTGCATACTTGGGCATCTGCGATAGAGCCTTAACAAGCGAAATGTTAACATGCAATTATTTTAGAAGGTCAAGAAATTGAACGAGTTGGTTCTCCTTCTTCACCTCGTATAGTCGACTTGGATAAGGAGCTATTGGCTTGTACTCAGGCATAACCTTCTTCACCTCCTCACGTGGGTGCTCCTCATCTTGATGGTTTTTCAGAGCTACGACTTCATTCCTTCTTAAGTGTGAATCCTCCAAATGCCTACCACTATTGAGGGTAGTAACATTAACATATTCTTTTGCGTTTGGCTCGGTATTACTAGGTAAAATATGGACTTTTGGAGACCATCTTTGCAATTTGTCCAGTTTGGAACTCTTAGTTACGAATAGAAGCTTCTTGATTTCTGAGAGATGTTTCAGTGGAGGTTAAACGGGTTTCAATTATTTGAACAAATTTCATCATCAACTCCTTTAAATTAGGCGATCGTGGTTGTTGATGCAGTTGTTGCTGAAAACTAGGTAGTTGGTCAGTTCTCGGCTTCTTTGTTGCTCCGGCAGAAGTTTGGACTTGCATTTAAAGGGCTAACCCATTTTTTTGTCTTATTGTAACATGTTCAACCACTGTTTGGCTCGACCTGTCAAGGAAATCTTGAAAGAATCGCAAATTTGGAGAAAACATTCAATATGGCTATTAGGGATCCTCGTCTTGTAGCTCCTCAAACTAAACTGTCTGTTGCACAATTTGTATGATGTTCGATCGAATCTCAGAATTGTTGACGTTAACGCTTAGCATCACTATACTTGACTCTGTCCCATTGAGAGATGGCTTAACATAATCAAACATGGTCAATTCGTGTGTGGCCATGGATAACAAGGTCTCTTCGTCTTGCTCGTACACCTTAACGTCCTCTATACGTGTAGCGAGTTCCTCCAGTGGTGCTTTTTAGCACGAGTAAGCATGCACTAACAGAATAGCACCTGAAACAAGAGAAGGACAACCGTGAGAAGCAAACGAGTAGAAATAGTATAAGAAAAAAAAAGTAAATTAATAAAAATAAAGCTTTTTTAATATCGCTCGGCGCCATAAACTTGATGACTAAAAAGCTACTCTATACAGTTCTTGGCAAGTGCACCATTCATTTATAGGGTATACTAGTTTGAAAACCCACGTTAACACGAGCATTGATAAGAAAAGCATAAAAATGAAACACTTATTAAAAAAAATATTGAGTTTGAGAAACACATGTAATTCAAATAAATATGAAGGTCTTATTTTCTATTGTCTCATATTTCATGCTGATATTCCGTACCAATATAAATATTTAAAAAAATAAAATACTAATTATTTGTGTTGCTAAATTATAACACCAATATCACACTTATAATTCATATCAGTATCATCAGTATTTTGATATATTGTACCAGATGATCACTATTAAACATGTGATGTATTGTAACATATTCCCACGGGTTCATTTTAGAGGATATTTTCCAAATGAAACAATAGTTTCTTGGTCTGACAGGCGCCAGAGTTGGGGTTCGCGTCTTGATGATGACAACCAATGCACTTTCTTTGATATCGATCGAGGATCCATCCGTTGATTCTTTGTATTGTTCACTATAAGCTTTACGATCTCATTCCAATCAAGATCGAAGGCTAATGAATTTTCATTCTAAGTTTTTGTTCCACCTGATTAAATTAAGTACATAATGATCTTTAGTTATGCAAAATTAATACACAAATAGTATTATATATATATATGTGTATGTATATATATATATATGTATGTATGTATGTATGTATGTATGTATAATTACAAAATCTACCCTCAAGGTTTAGCAAAATGAATGTAATAATATATAACTGGGAGTGTAATTTGTAAAATAGAAAAAGATAGAGGGGTATTTTGTAATTAGGTTAAATATTTGGGCAACTCTTGTAATTAATCAAAAAACATTCAATACCTTATTGAGTTTCCGTGTTCGAGTGAAAAAAAGTCAGTAATTAGGGGTGCAATTTAGAAAACAAAAAAGTTAGAGGGGCATTATATAATTAGTCTAAACATGTGGGCAATTATTACATTGCAAGTAACCAAAAAAAAAACTCAATACCTTATTAATTCCCCATGTTCGAATGACGAAAAGAATGTTTGTAATTGGAAGTGCAATTTTTGAAATAGAAATAGATAGAAGAGCATCTTGTAATTAGGTGAAATATTTGGATAATTAATGTAATTAGCAAAAAAAAAAAAAAAGATTCAATACCTTACAAAATACCATTCTCAATAATGTAAAATAATTGTTTTAAAGAATAATTTTTAAGAATAGAGATCTACAAAAACTATCCTTGAAATTTGTAATTTTCTTAACAAACGCCTCGTATTGAGGGTGACATTGGCAAAGAAGAAACAAATATCAAGGAGTTGTTTGTTATTGTGCAAGACAAAAGGTCATTTTGTAATTAGCTTGAACAATAGGGTAATAATTATAATTAATAACAAAAAAGGGAAAAAGATTCAAGTCTTATAAAATATCCATGCTAAAAAATAAATATCAGGAGATTATTTGTAATTTTGAAAGATATAGGGGCATTTTGTAATTATATTATACACTTGGGAAATTATTGAAATAAAAAAAGATTCAATACCTTATAAAAGACGCATGTTCAGCAGATGGTCCCAATTACTGACGCGGATCAAGCCAATCACTAAGAGACATTCGTCCCCTCCCACTAACAATATAAACGGTATTATTCAGATCATTACAGAAAGCACCAGACACACCACCACCTCAAAAATAACAATAAACATAGTATTATTCGGTACTATTCTAACACGAAATTATGATCACCAAAATAAACCATGCAATTCTTAATATGATACAATAATGACCCATATGTGTGGTTGACCTCATATTCAATTAGCAAGAATTAAGAATGTCAACCCGCAAGAAACAAATATTATGAAAAGAAATGTGCCATTCACAAATTTCAATATTGCTGCAATACATTTAATTTCACACATACATCTCCACAATGATAGGGGGAGATTAAGACAAACATCTCACACAACAGTTCAAACATACTTTTAGCTTCTATTCAAGAGAGGTTATATATGGTCTTACATACATAAAGATTATTGATGGGGCAATGCATACGCCAGACCTGATTTGGGGTAGCTATGACCCATAGTAGTTTGATAAATTAAGAGAGGGCTGGAATAGCCTTGGTTTAGAGAGGGCAGATCTGCTCGGGTGGCCAACAGCTCCACCCAGATCTGGATTGAATCCCTTTTTCCAGGAAAATTAAGAGGATCCATCCCATGAGGAAAGGTTATGCTGAGCTGGATCCTGAGATCTTAATAAGTTATTTTAGAGGCAGCTCGGGAGGAGCTAAAGGTTATGAGCCTATTCTGGGCCAGATAAGGAAAGGCAGAAAGCTAGGCCTTAGTAAGAGGGCCTGGTTAAGTCCTTTGAGAAACAGAGCTGACTATGGTTAAAGGAAATAGGCCGATTAAGATTGGTGTCGGGATTGTTAATTTAAAAGGGAAAGATGGGCCAAGGCAGAGATGGTTTATTGACAACCACTGAGGAGACAAGTGGGACCACTTGTCAGAGTTGGTTGCGTAACAATCCATGATTCGCGCCATGTGCCCCTGGGATCCCGGCTGGGGTCCCCACAAGAAATAAAACTATAAATATCTCAGCCTAGAGGCTGAGAGAGGTATGTCATTCTTTCTCTCAAACATTCCTACTTTCTGGAAAAACACCTCAAACGCTTATCGGAGAGGTTTCCAACGGAAAACCACCGGTGGTCCTTTCTAACCCGTGTTTGTGGTGCAGGTTGGGAGAGTTCTTGGGTTTTTTAACTCATTTCTGGTGAAGGTCATTTTCTGGGCCGAAACAATTGGCGCTGTCTGTGGGAATCTGAGCCAAAGCTAAGGCGTGAGAATGGCTTCGGATGGGTTGAGGCGAAGTTTGGTAGGAGAGTTGGGCGGTACTCCGAGCTCCGCCGCGCGTGGGTATGCGCAGCAAGCAGCAGGGCCGTCGTCAATACCGGAAGAGGCGGAGCCAGCCATGACAGTTCCACTGAGTTCCACACCACCACGTCCAAGCGGACCCGCCACAGCTACGTGTGGTTCTCTCAACGAATCGCTCCTCACACAGTTGTCGGAGTTGATCGGTAAAGCCGTGGAGGCATCGGTGGAAAGAAAGTTCGTGGAAATGGCGACACCGCCGAGCAGTACGCCACCAGCGAGGACCGTTCCGGTGGCAGAGACAGAGCCACTGCAAGCTCGGCGTACAGATCGAACCCGCCTCCAGGATAGAGAGGAGCACTTTGCCATGTCTGATGGCGAAACCTCAAGCCAGGCTAATCCCGGCCTGGCCGAGCAGATGCAAAGCCTGTAGAAAGAGGTGCGTGAATTTAGGAAGAAGATGGCGGGTACGGGCGCGGCACCGGTGCGGCGAGGCACTCCGTTTACGGAGGAGGTCATGCGTGATGATGTCCCAGCCTCCTATCGATCCTTGGGTTTTGAATATAACGGGATGACGGATCCAGCAGATCATCTCAACCGTTTTGAGATAGCGGCGGCATTGCACAAATTTTTTGATTCAGTTATGTGTCGGGTCTTCCCAATGACTTTTGCTAAGTCGGCATAGCTCTGGTTCAGTCAATTGTCGCCGAGATCTATTAGCAACTTTGATAAGTTTAGCTCGGCCTTCTTGCATCAGTTCACGAGCTGTAGGAAGTATCAAAAAATGCCACTCGAGCTTTTTAGTTTAAAGCAGAGGAGAACGAGAGCCTACGCGCCTACATCAATAGGTTCACAACAACAAAGTTGGAGGTGCCTTCTGCGTCGGAAGAGCTTCTGGTAAATGCTCTGGCGCAAGGCCTAAGGAAGGGGGAATTCTTCCAATCGCTGGTGGTGAAGCCAGCTCTGAAGTTTGGAGAGCTCTTGGAGAGAGCTGAAAAGTATATCCACCTAGAGGAAGCTTTAAAACTCAAAGATGACGAAGAGAAAAAGAGAGAGAGATATGATAGAGATGATAGGGTTGCAATGAAGAAGCCCAGGCCAGAACTGTCAATGGGAAGACCTCGATTTGATAAGTATACTCCCCTGGCAACACCTCAGGGAGAGATACTACAAGCAATAGAGCGGCATCCAGAGCTCAAATGGCCCAAGACCTATTCGCAAAAGCCGAGAAAAGAGAGGTCAGATCACTTCTGTCGTTTTCATAATGAGTATGGGCACAACACTGATGAATGCACGCATTTGAAGGATGAATTAGAAAGAATGGTTCAGGCGGGGCACCTGAAAGAGTATGTCTGCACGAGAAGGGAGGAAGCCAGGTCTAGCAATAGGGGTTATGATCGGTCTCGCCAGGGTAAGGGAGATCAGGACAGGGTGAGAAATGGGTTGAGAAGACCTGACCAAGATCAGGTCATCCACGGTGAAATACAAATGATTACAGGTGGAGAGCTGGATGAGCACTTCAAGAGAGCCCAGCATAATTATGTCCGAGATGCCAGGGATCTGGTCAGGGCATCCCGACAGGTGGGACAATTAGGGTCTACACCAAATATTTGCTTTGGTTCTGAGGATTGTGATGGCATCCTGGCTCCACACATGGATGCTTTGGTCATAACGGCCACCATTGCTAACTACAATGTGCGTAGAATCTTCGTGGATACCGGGAGTTCTACCGACATAATATTTTATGATTGCTTCCGACAATTGAGACTGGATGTTGACTTGGAGGAGGTGACAACTTCCCTGGTGGGGTTAGAGACGATACGTTTTTTGGTGGTGGATGCCCCATCTTCGTATAATTTGATGCTCGGTCGACCGTCCTTAAGCCAGTTCCAAGCTGTCATTTCAGTATTTCACATGAAAATGAAATTCCCGGCGGAAGATGGAACGGGAGAGGTCAGAGGCGACCAATACGCTGCACGACAGACGTATGTTGAGTGCATCCAGAGGAATTCTGAGGAAGAAAGGCAGAGAAAAAGGGCTAGAGTGGAACCGCCAAGGACAGATCTGGCTAGAAGGGAGGAAGACCTGATGATGGTTGAGATAATCCCAAGGGATGAGAGTCGGGTCCTTTGCGTAGGAATGACTCTCAATCCGGAAGTTCTGACAGATCTGGTTGCGCTGCTGAGAGACAGTGTTGATGTGTTTGCATGGTCTCCACAAGATTTGGCCGGGATTGAACCAGAGGTGGCAGAACATCACCTTAACATCAGCCCAGAGGTAAAACCGGTTAAACAGAAAAAGTGCAATTTTGGACCTGAGAAGGAAGCCATCATCGAGGCTGAGGTAGATAAGTTGTTGAAGGCCAAGTACATCCAGGAGATACAGTTCCCAGAATGGCTTTCCAACGCTGTCCCAGTACCCAAGACCCAGGAGGATTGGCGTATGTGTATTGACTTTAGGGACCTTAATCGTGCTTGCCCAAAAGACCACTACCCCTTGCCAAGGATTGATCAGCTTGTCGATTCTACCTCTGGGTGTGAGCTCCTGAGCATGATGGATGCTTCCAAAGGGTATCACCAAATTAGATTGGCAAAGGAGGATTGGAAGAGGGTCAGTTTTATAACCCCGAAAGGTACGTATTGCTATGTCGTGATGCCCTTTGGCCTGAAGAATGCGGGTGCCACATATCAACATTTGGTTGATAAGATGTTTAAAAATCAACTTGGGCGAAATATGGAGGTCTATGTGGATGATATGCTGGTTAAGAGTATGAAAGAAACGTCGCATGTGGAAGACTTGAGGGAAACCTTCGATACTCTGCGACAGTACAGGATGAAGTTTAATCCCAAGAAATGTGCGTTCGGGGTCAGAGCTGGAAAATTCCTGGGCTACATGGTCACGGAAAAAGGTATCGAGGCTAACCCTGAGAAGGTCAGAGCAATTATGGAGATGCAAGCACCCACGAACGTGAAAGAGATGCAATGCTTGGCAGGACGGATTAATGCCCTGAGTCGTTCCGTGTCTAGACCGGCGGAGAAGAGCTTGCCATTTTTCCAGGCATTACGGAAGAAGGCAAAATTTCAATGGAGCGATGAGTGCGAAGAGGTATTCATATTGTTGAAAGAGCACTTGGCCAGTATGACCTTGCTCACGAAGCCCATTCAAGGAGAGCCTCTTATCCTATATTTATCCGTAGGACAGCAGGCGGTCAGCTCTGTCTTGATCAGAGAGGAAAGTAAAATACAGAGTCCGGTTTACTTTTAGAGAAAGGTCTTACACACGGCAGAAGTCAGATATATGGAGGTAGAAAAGGCGATGCTGGCACTGGTCGGAACTGCTCGTAAGCTGCGGCCGTATTTTCTTTCTTATACCATAATCGTGCGAACCAACCTCCCATTGAAAAACTTAATGGACAAGCCGGAAGCATCTGGGAGACTAGTGAAATGGATAATAGAGCTCAGCGAATTTGATGTCACGTTCGAGGCCAGAATAGCAATTAAGGCTCAGGCCTTAGCTGACTTCATGCAAGAGATGACTGGTCTTCCTGGTGAGCTGACGGAGTGGACAATTTTCATGGATGGCTCTGTTTGTAATCAGGGCTGTTGAGCTGGAATCGTTTTAATGGATCCAATGGGCGTGTCTACTGAGTTCGCCGTCCGGTTAAATGCAACATTTTCCAACAATGCTGCCGAATATGAGGCCCTGTTAAGAGGGATCCAGATGGCGAGAGACCTGGGTGTAGAGCGGGTGTGTGCTAAGGTAGACTCTCAGCTTGTTTGTAAGAAAATCAATGGGGAGTTTGAGACGAGGGAGGAAAATATGCAAAAATATTTGGCAAAATTTAGAGAGCTAGCCAGAGGTATGAAAGATCTACTAGTCCTGCAGATTCTTATAGAGGAAAACGGAAGAGCTGATTTCTTAACAAAGATAGCTAGTTCAGTTGTAGATTGTCATGAAAAGATAATTACTCTGTTAAAAGCGGATGGAGAGTTTGGAGCTGAGCAAGTATGCACGGTTAGTGAAACAGAGAATTGGCGCTTTTCTATAAAAGCATATCTAGAACAAAGGATCCTACCGGAAGATAGGAGGGAAGCGACAAAGATACAAACCAGAGCTGCCAGATTCTGCCTAATCAAGGGAGAATTATTTAAGCGAAGATTTGGCCAGCCCCTTTTACGATATCTGGGCCAGGCGGAAGGAGCTCTGGTGCTTAGGGAAATCCACGAGGGGTGTTGTGGTAACCATATGGGCGCAAGAGCTCTGTCAAGCAAGATCCTAAGGGCAGGATATTTCTGGCCAGGCCTGCGATAAGAAGCAGAGGATTTTGTACGAAAATGCGAAAAATGTCAAAAGAATTCATCACTAATACACAGGCCTGTTGAAGAGCTCATGACAATGAGCTCCCCTTGTTAATTCTCCAAGTGGGGATCGATTTGGTCGGTCCTTTCCCCATGGCTCCTACTCAGAAGAAGTTTTTAATAGTCGCGATCGACTACTTTAGCAAATGGGTAGAGGTTGAGGTATTGGCAAAAATCACAGAGGATGCTGTCATGAAGTTCTTATGGAAGAATGTCGTTTGCAGATTTGGTGTCCCTAGAATCTTGGTCTCGGATAACGGTACCCAGTTTATGGGTGCCAGAATTAGAGCTTGGTGTACGAAAATGAATATTGACCAGCACTTCACCTCTGTTTACCATCCTCAAGCCAATGGTCAAGTAGAGGTCACCAATCGGATACTGGTGCAGGGGATCAAGACCCGATTGGAAAGAGTTGGGGGTAAATGGGTAGATGAACTATCTGCAATCCTGTAGGCTTACAGAACTATCCCTAAAGAAAGTACATGGGAGACACCCTTTAGCCTGGTCTATGGCATGGACGCCGTGGTACCCGCCGAAATTAGCATAGAAACTCATCGAATTCAGAACTTTGTTGAGGAGTAAAATGAATTATTGATGCAAGATGCTCTGGATTTGGTTGAGGAGAAAAGGGATAAAGCTGCAGCCAGGATGGCACATATCAGGAGGCGGATAAAGGCGATATATGACAGATCTGTTGTAAAAAGACAGTTGCAGGTTGGGGATCTGGTCTTGAAGAGATATGATTTAGGCAAAGCCAAGGGAAAACTGGATGCCGCATGGCAGGGACCCCTCAGAATTACCCAGGTTCTAGCTGGAGGAGCCTATAAACTGGAAGAAATTGATGGGACTGAGATCCCTCACGCTTGGAATATTGCTAACTTGCGGAAGTTTTATACGTAGTTGTAATTTTTAAATATTTGCTTACTCTTTTTTAATAAAATTGCAGGGTTGTCTTCGTTCGCCAGTTTAAAAAGTTCATGATTAAAGCCAGGATTGGCTAAGGATGGATGTCCTCGATCTTTCCTGACCTGATTGTCAGTTAAAGCCAGGATTGGCTAAGGACGGATGTCCTCGATCTTTCCTGACCTGATTGTCAGTTAAAGCCAGGATTGGCTAAGGACGGATGTCCTCGGTCTTTCCTGACCTGATTGTCAGTTAAAGCCAGGATTGGCTAAGGACGGATGTCCTCGATCTTTCCTGACCTGATTGTCAGTTAAAGCCAGGATTGGCTAAGGACGGATGTCCTCGATTTTTCCTGACCTAATTGTCAGTTAAAGCCAGGATTGGTTAGGGGCGGATGTCCTCGATCTTTCCTGACCTGATTGTCAGTTAAAGACAGGATTGGCTAAGGACGGATGTCCTCGATTTTTCCTAACCTGATTGTCAGTTTAAGCCAGGATTGGCTAAGGACGGATGTCCTCGATTTTTCCTGACCTGATTGACAGTTTAAGCCAGGATTGGCTAAGGACGGATGTCCTAGATTTTTTCTGACCTGATTGACAGGTTAGATCAAGATCGGCTAGGGCGGCTGCCCAAAGTTTTCTTGACCTGATGGTCCGTTTACGCCAGGATGGGCTAGGGCAGTTGTCCATGATTATCCTAACCTGATCAAACAGCTCAGGTTAAAAGTAACTAAGGTCAAATGCTCCGATTGACTTGACCCGATTGTCAACTGGAATACGCGAATGAAAATAAAACCTTATGAGGTAAATTCTGAATTGCTAACGATAACATCGATTTGAGCTAGCGAAAAATCGATTCAGAGTATTTGAGCAAAACTGAGAAAACATGTATGATGAGCATAAAATTCACATCTTTTCATTAATTACTGGAAAATACAAAAAGAGGGTTGCACACGCCTTCCGGGAAGATGGGCAACTTTGATTACAAAAATTGGAGGAAACAGAAAAGGATAAAACCCAGACATCTATCAGGGTGAAGACCTCCGGTTTAAGGCTAAAACTCGGCGAGCACGCCAGAGCTCGTTCTCCATCTCATGCAGACGGCGGCGATATTGGTCAGACCGCTCCGCAAGAACATGAGCTTCGCCAGCAGCAACGGTCAGGCAGTTTACTGAATCTGCCAAGTCTGCCTTCTCTTCTCGCAATTTGCGATTGACTTGCCGGAGCTCGGCCCATTCCCTTTTATAGTGACGCTTCTTCTGCCTTTTCCTCTCCAAAAAGCGATAAAGATAGCCAACTTTTTCTTTCAGCAAGACCAGCTGATCAGAAAGCTTGAATTTCTCCACAACCAGGGAAATGTTTTTTCTCTTCACCGTGTTGAGTTCTTTGATCAAGGGAGAAGAAGACATTTTTTCAGATGAATGGTGAAAAAATGAAGTAGGCATATACACATTTATACAAAAGACGGGCACGTGCTAAAGAATAAAAGTACTAGGGTTTCCGGAAAACCAGGAAACCCTAGAAATTCAAAGGTTGCAATACAACAAAAGCATTAATGTTCATTAAAAAAGAAGTTCAAGTACAACTTTGCGGAAATGAAAGACAGACCAGGCCACACAGGCCACAACTACAGGTCTATCAAAATACAAGGGTACAAACGCAAACAGGCTACACCTAAGAATGGCCACCTTCAGCTCTTCCCTCTACTTGACCTTCCGTCCGAGACACCTCGGCAAAATCCTTGGCAAATTGGCGAAAGTTGGAGAATTAGCTACCACCATTGCCAAGGATTGTTCAGGGGGGGAGAAGAAGCCGAGGAGGAAGAGCAGAAAACTTGACAGATGTGGTCGGCGAAGGCAGTGGCGTCCATCAAGTGGAGGCGATCGTCCTCGGGAACGTGAGAGAAGGAGGTGGGCTCGGAGATGCCTTCGATCTTGGTAGATCTGTCATAGGGAGTAGAAGGATGCTCATCCACCCACTTGGCATGGGCATCCAGGCCTAGATCGAAGAAGACCCTCGCCTCAGGGACGAGAAGGTCATACAGTTCCTCTGAGCCCAGAAAGGCTCGGCGTGTAATCTCCCTGGTCAGCTGTATCTGACGCAGCCCTTCCTCAGAGTTGAAAAACTCCAACCTTCCCTCATCTCGTCCTTCAGTACGGCCCCGGCCCTCCCCGTCAACCTCGCCCTCGGTCCGGGCTTGTTTGATCTTATCCTTCAGCTTTGCTCCCGAAGAAGGGGCAAGGCGGGCCGCTTCCCCTCTGACTCTTGCCTTGAGGAGCTCCGACTTCAGTTTCTCCACCTCAGCCTTCAACAGATCTATCTCCACCCCCGTGCCTTGCAATTTGACCTGGGCCTCCTGATCCTTGGCGCTTAGCTCTAACCCCCATTTCTGCAAAATCTCGATCTCCTTTCTCAGATCGGTGTGCAGTAATGAGCCTCTAGCCCGGGCCAACAAAGATGGCCTTCCCACAACGGCCTGGGAAAAGAAAGGGTAAGTAAAAGACTGGAAAAGAAAGGGTAAGTAAAAGACTGGAAAAGAAAGGGTAAGTAAAAGCGAAGAAATTTGTACCTGTGCTTCTGCCTTGCAATAGAATTCGAGCAGCTCCGGGTCTGACATCTTATCCACCACGCTGCGGTCAGCCGTGGGGGCCAGCCCCATCATGTACTGTCTCGCCACCTCCCCAGGGCAGTTCAGGACAGACCTATTGAAGAAGGTCTGGTTTGGATAGGGAGGCACCTGGAAAGTGGCCGCAGGGGCGGCCTGAGGAGCTACCTCAGGAGTGGTTTGAGGATCAGCCCGGGAAGAGTCCTGGGGAAGAGGAGGAAGGTCAGCCCGGCTCCGCTTCCGCCGCCTCAATTATTGTTCCTCCTCGGGGCCTGCAGAGGAGGGGACTGTTGGCTCGCGCACTGGTCCCCTGGCCAGCTAAGAACTGCTCCGGACCCAGAGGCCGCAGCCAATTCCTGGGGTTGGCTCTGGAGAGGCGTCACGAGGATAACCTCCTCTGGAGCCGGACGAGCTCTGGAAGACTCACCTGTGGGACCTTTTGGGCCTCCTCCCGCTGCTTTCTTGGCCTTAGCCATCTTCGCTTGCAACATAGTTACTGAAAAGAAGGGTAAGATAGTAAAGAAGTAATCAAAAGCATTAAGAAGAAATATATACATTCTCATAGATATACCGATATGGGGTGGTAGAGGCCCGTGCTCTCGTTGATTGTTAAAAAAGTTTAGAAGTTTGGGTTTGAGGAGTTTGGTCAGATTGAAAGGGTGCTGGTTAAGGAGGGCAATCTTCTCTTCCAAGTCTGGTGTCCTATCGCTTCGAGATAAGCGTATCCCGGGGTGCAAGAGGCTGATAGGCTCGGTCGGAAAGCCCCAGTCTACCGAGCTCTGGACGAAGAAGAACTTCTTCTTGCAGGCCTTATGGGATGTGGGGAGACCTGTCAGGAAGTGGACATCAGCCCGCCCAGAGAGATAATAGAAACCAGAGGCACTTTTGGCCTGGAATAAAGAAAAGAAAAGTTGGGCTGTAGGGGTGATTCCGGCGAAATGGGCCGCCAGATGAAATCCGGCCATAATGCGAAAAGCGTTGGGCAAAAATTGTTGAACTGGGATACGATATAATGCGGAAATAGCTTGTACGAAAGGGTGAACGGGCAAGCTTAATCCTGCGTAGAATTGATCTACGTAAAAGGTGAGATGACCGGCGGAGGGCGAGGATGCCCTCTCGACGGACGCCGGATTAGTAAAAGAAAATGCATCAAAAATAGGGAACTTTTTACAGATATCCCTAAGAGTTTGATTACTAACTATAGAAATTATGTTATCGGAGGAAGAAGGAGGTGGGGCTACCGGCGGCTCCCTTGCCGGGGCCGTCGGGTATGAATCGACGGTGGATAGATTTAAGGTGGAGGTAGAGTTCACCGGAGACGCCGAAGAACCCTTCCCAGCAGAATTAGTTCGGGAAGACGAAGATGGCATAATTAAAAGCTTATGTGAGAAGTAGAGAGGGTACCTGGTGACGAGTGCTTGAAGAAATCAAACCAAGGTTAATGGAGTTGCAGAGATTGCCGGAGAATTCGAAAAGAGAGAGAGAGGCCCTAAGGAATTGTGTAAATAAAAGGTGTAAAGGTGAACTTGAAAAAAGAAATTTGGAGGGATAAGGAAAAAAAGGATCAATTTGAAAAATGAGAATCGAGGAGGCGGAATTTAATGGGATCCCCGCATTTAATGCGGATAGTACTGTGCTGAAGCGCCAAACGTCCTAGGTCAAATCATACGACACCCACTTATCAGAGGAGACGTGCGGAATAAGGACCCTTTTGGAAAATGAACCGACACCACTAATACCAATAATTAGGGCTGTTTGACAAGCGGATATCTCGGGATTCCCCCTAGTACGAGAAGTCATAAAAGACAGAGTGGGCTCATTTATTTCAAAAGACCTTTGGATATTACCGATCTACCCCAACCAATGGGGGGAGGAGTTGATGGGGCAACGCATACGCCAGACCTGATTTGGGGTAGCTCTGACCCAGAGTAGTTTGATAAATTAAGAGAGGGCTGGAATAGCCTTGGTTTAGAGCGGGAAGATCTGCTCGGGTGGCCAACAGCTCCATCCAGATCTGGATTGAATCCCTTTTTCCAGGAAAATTAAGAGGATCCGTCCCATGAGGAAAGGTTATGATGAGCTGGATCCTGAGATCTTAATAAGTTATTTTAGGGGCAGCTCGGGAGGAGCTAAAGGTTATGAGCCTGTTCTGGGCCAGATAAGGAAAGGCAGAAAGCTAGGCCTTTGTAAGCAGACCTGGTTAAGTCCTTTGAGAAACAGAGATGACTATGGTTAAAGGAAAGAGGCCGATTAAGATTGGTGTCGGGATTGTTAATTGAAAAGGGAAAGCTGGGCCAAGGCAGAGCTGGTTTATTGACAACCACTGAGGAGACAAGTGGGACCACTTTTCAGAGTTAGTTGCGTAACAACCCATGATTCGCGCCATGTGCCCCTGGGATCCCGGCTGGGGTCCCCACAAGAAAGAAAACTATAAATATCTCAGCCTAGAGGCTAAGAGAGGTATGTCATTCTTTCTCTCATGCTTTCTGGAAAAACACCTCAAACACTTACTGACTTAAGCATCGGAGAGGTTTCCACCGGAAAACCACCAATGGTCCTTTCTAACCCGTGTTTGTGGTGCAGGTTGGGAGAGTTCTTGGGGTTTTTGACTCATTTCTGGTGAAGGTCATTTTCTGGGCCGAAACAATTATTATGCAACAAGAAAAATGAAAAACTCATGAGCATAATACTTTATTAAGCAGACATCCATCTTAAGAATCACCAAGAACCACATCCCACTAATATGTCAAAAACAAACCATCACATAAAAAAAAGGAAAATACGTAAATGTGAATAATTAGTTCCTCGTCAAATAGTAGAAATGCTTCTCTTTGTTACGTAAATCTCCTAATTTTTTTGTAAAAAACAAGAATAATTCAGATTGAAGCATAAATAATCATATCGATACAAAAATGAAAATCATATTCAGAACGGATCAATATTTATACAAAAATTTAAAAATATTAAATATGAATAATATTTTAGGACATCACAAAATCATATCGATTCGAAAAAAATATTTTACAAAAAAAAAATAGAAAATAAAAGATGAAGAACACAAAAAAAGGATTATTACAGAAGAAATAGAAAAAAAAACTTATCATTTAATTATTAGTAGGAAATATGAGAATAGAACAAAAAATAAAATACTGGAAGAAGTATGTTTAGATTTATATATATATATATATATATATATATATATATATATATATATATTTTTGAAGATAGAAGAGAACAAAATGTCAAGAAAAAAAAAAGAGCCCTCTTCTGTTTTGGTTTTGGTAAGAGAGATGAAAAAAAAATTCCAAACCCCATCAGATTGAAACAAACAATATCAAAATGATACAAATCTGAAAATCACATTCAGATCGATGTTTATACAAAAATGGTGATTATGAAATACGAATGAGTTAGAAGAAACAACACTAATACACAAACAATAATTATATGGAGGGATATGAAAAAAATCAAAATACTCTATACTTGACGGAAAAACCCGTAGAAAATTGAGTTTGAAAAAAAATATAAAACATACAATATCCGTGTGTTATATATAAATATGTGATATAAAAGTTTTAAGATTTATAAGGCAGTGATAGTCCTATTGAATAAATTTTGTAATCTAACTTGCAGTATATGTAATATTATTTTATTAATAATATTATTATTCTTTCTGCGTAAGATACAAATTTGTTCTTATAGTTATGTAATATGTGTGTCAATGCATTATATAATATTAGATAAAGAGATTTATAATATATTTAATATTTACTTTCCTAGATGTAATATTTTATTATTATCTTATCTTTTTTTTTCAATTTTTTTTTTTTTTTTTTTGGCGTAACAATAGTTTACCATATATAAAAAAATTAAGTATATATCTTTTATTAGGTTAAATATAATAAAAGAAAAAAAATTAAAATAGATTAATATTCGGGGGAATGAAGAATAGAGATCGCAAGTCGGTGGAGTTTGGAGATCCACCGTACGGTTGGAATTAAACGAACAATAGCATCGAGCAGGAGACGTTAAAAGTTGCGCTTCTTGGGAGGCAACCCAAGCGTTTGTTTTTCTCTTTCTTTGATTTTCTTTTATTTCCTTTTCATTTTCTTTTGTTTTTGTAGTTTTCAAGAAAATTGCTATGATCCGTTTTTGCAAGGTTGTTGTGTAGGAAAAGAGGAAAATTTCGCCACTTATTGAAGACTTAACGGTTACTTACTGTTGCTCGTAACCGTAAGGTGCTACTTTAAGCACATGACCCAGGCGTTAACGGTAACAACAACCGTAGACTGATCAAGGCAGAGGTAACGGTAAGTGTTACGGTAAAATCTTACGGTTAGCCCTACCGTTAAGGCTATCGTAAGTGTCCCAGTTTTTGAGTGATTTACGAGATTTAATTGAGGATTTCTTTGGAATCAATTTGCTATAGCAAGTTTAATTTATGTTATATTTGGACAGTTTTTCAAGTACTCACATGTCTAGATTGCCTACCTTTTAGAGTTCTAATTAAAATAGGTAATTTTGGTTAATATACTTTGATTAATTAGTAGATCTTAGTTTAATTTCTCGTTTAAACGATGTTATTTTTCTCCGGTAATTAATAAGTTTACAATTTCTTGCTTTTATCATTCGAATTTCTTATTTGCTTAGATAATGAATTTTCTTATTGAATTTTTATGTTCTTGGATTGCGTTGTTCATGTTTGCTTTGAGATTTTATTGTTGAATTGCTTGGTGGTTATTGGTTAAAACTCACGGATCTAGTACCTAAAATCATTTAAAACCATCAATTGGGATTGTTGGGTGTTTAATCTACAAGGTCAGATTGACAACCCCAACTCGTAGGTTAAGTGTTCGATGAAATGCCAATTGGTCGTGGATGATTCTAGAGCCCTAAACTCCCGTTTTATTAATCTTTTCAAAGTTTTATTTTGTTGCTCGTTTAAATAATCATCTTAGTTATTGCAACTCTCAAACCACTATTCGACCGCGTGTTTAGATTAGCTTTTCATTATTTTCTTGTTCGTAAAATCAAATACTAAAAGAACTTCCGATTAGTCTTCCTCGAGAGATTCGACTCGAGTCAACTTACCAACCTACAAGTGACTTCGTACTCTTGCGAGCAAACTTTTAAACCTTGACAAAATGATTTTTAAAAGTAGGTACGGAAAGTTCGATTCACATGTTGGACGAGCGGAGATCCACACTTAGAGCTCACAATCTCGAGTATCAAATGTTGTTGCGTGATTGGGTCAATGCCGATCGACGGAAATAAAAAAAATGTTCTTAGTGAAGATGAAGAGAGCGAGACGTATTATGATACGGGATCTAACAACGAGTCGATACATGGATGAGTATGATACCCCCTGCACCACCGCTTCCGACTCCTAAGGTAAGTAAGGTAAGTGAGAACTACGTGGACTTTGATTCTCAAGGTAAGGGATACCTAGGCAACTATCTTCAATTATTTGAAATTAAAATTTCAAATTTTAACTTCAAATATTTGAAAATAGTTCAAGTCCATTTTTTTTTTTATTTATTAAAAATATTTTTCTATTTTCTCACTTAACTTCAAAATTCTAAAACTCTTCTAATGTAAATTTTTTTAATTTTAACTTCAAATATATTAAATGGTTCAATTTCACAATTTTTTTAAATAAATTCAAATTTCAAAATATTGTTTTATTTTCTCATTAACTTCAAATTTTCATATTTCTTCTAATATAATTTTTTTTATTTTAACTTCAAATATCTTAAATGGTTCAATTTCACATTTTTTTTTAATAAATTTCAAATTTCAAATTATTAGTTCTATTTTCTCATTTGATCTCACGCATTTTAAAAAATATATAATAATTAAATAAAATAACTTCAAAAAACCAAAAAATATGAATTTTTAATGCTTAAAAGAAAAAAAAATGATCAAACCAAACCATAAACTGGCGGTTTACAAACCGTCAGAAACCGATCGGTTTTACGGTTCAGTTTCGATTCGAAGTTTCTGACGAAACCAAACCGGCAGTTCGAACCGTTTGTGCACATCTACCAAAAGTGACCACCCCTTCACCTCATATCACCAGAAATCTAGGCACTATCGGCGACTCTCCCAAGTCTTTCAAAAGTGGTATGGGGCACAATATTTTTCCCGTTCCAAACTCAACATCTCCACCATCCCGTTCGACGTCGCTGCCGGAGGAACCAAAACCCTAATTCTCTCGGGAAATTGCATGTCTTAATAAGAATTTTCTACGTTGGATAGAGAAGTAATGATGCCAGCCAAGGATTCAATGAATGCGGCGATTCCGTAAGTGTGTAACGGCGGAGGGGAGAATTGGGTGAGAGGAGGTACTATTAGGTTTCCAAATCTGGATGTCAATGATGATTTTTTTGGCTTTTCATCTAGAGTTTTTTTCTTTTCTTTTTTTTTAAGAATTAAATCTATTTTTGGTTTTGTATGTGTGAGTAATTGTTTGGGTTTGGAAGGGAAAGCTTGTTTGGATTTGGAAGTGAATGCAATGACTGACGTGAATGTTGAAATATCTTCACTTTTGGGTTTTGGGATTAAGGAGGTTGTTATTTTTTGATTTCTGAGTTTTGTTTTTGTTTTTGTTTTTTTTTTCTTTTGATTTTCTTGTTTAGAAAATCTCTCTCTCTCAAATTTCTTCACTTTTGCATTTTAGGATTAAGATAATTGTTTTAAATTTGTTTTTGTTTGTTTGTTTCTGAATTTTGAGATAATTTTATTGTTTAGGAAATTTGTTTCTCTTGTAATAATTTTATTGTAAAAAAAAGTTGAGAAAACCCTGTTATTGTAAAGATTTATGCTCAGTTTCTATGGGGGACTTATAACCATTCCTCACTTATCCTCACTTATTTATAAGAGTTAGATCAAAAATTAATTATGAATAATGGTAAATCAATGGACGTAAATATAGGGGGTAGGGGCATAATGCCTTCACGGCACCATAGTCATTTCAATTTCTATGAGCATACAAATTGTGTTTTTGTTTGAAATAAGATTTGTTTTTATTTTTGTTATAATTTTATGGTAAAAAAAAAAAAAAGTGAGATACAATTTTTACCCCTGCAAATCTCACGTGCCGAGATCTAATGAGTTTTTTGACCTGCAATCGGCCATTAGAAGGCAAATATAAAAAAATGTATGAGATTAAGAGACAAAATATACGAAAAAGATGATTATGAGCCAAAGTATCAAAATGAAAGGAGTTGAAAAGGTAATATACAATCCCAATCCAATAACTAATGATTAAAGAGGGAAAAAAAAAAGGAAAATTTTTAATCCTCCAAGAAAAGTGCAGATCTAGACACATCTTCTAGGATGGCCGTTTTTTTATATGCAAGCAACCGACTTCACCGCACGCTACCGATTCATACCTACCAGTTTTTTGCACTAGTTTTGAACTGCTTTGACAAATTATTAGACACATGATTTTTTAGGAGAACCAGGTCAATCAGGGAGCAGGTCCCAGTCCCACCCGTCCGGTTATCAGAACCATGCTTATGATTACATGCAAAACAGAAGTAGATTAAATTTCATTGTACTTCAACGGCATACAAAAACTCCGACAGCTTTTATTCGAGTAATTTTGTCATTTAACTATCTATGCTGTACGCAAGTTAGTTGCAAGCTTTGAATGCTGTTTTCTACACTATAATTTTGTGGGATTTATACAGTCCAAGAACATAAACTCACATATAGACGGAACTGAAGTTATTCTCATCAAACTGACAACCAAAATCATTTTAAGCAGAATCCAATCCAAGAAAAATAATGAGGCTGTCCATAAAAAGTCAGAATTTTTTATAAGCTTATATAAAACAGAACTCAGTTGGATATCGGCCACAGCAACAAATTGTTTCCATTTCAAGCATTCAGACATGTGACTAAAAAGGATACATCTATCTGGTACAAAACAGTCACTATGAGATCCTACTAAAAAATTCTGTCGCAATAAAAAATACCTAAGCAGTGTCAGATTCATCTGCTGAGTCCACAAGCATGGGCTGTGGATTCTTATTATAGCCACTGATCTCTTCAGTATACCGTTTCTTGTCCACACGAGCTTTTGCTTCATATGGAGCTTTCTCCTCAGGCGTCAATTTGTTCCATCGTTCACCAAGTACTTTCCCCACATCCGTGAATGAAATTCCCGGGTTAGTTTTTTTCACATCCTGCATTAAAAAAATACAACTTATCTTCAGATAACTGGGCTTTTTTGTTTTTTTTCTTCTGTAAATATGTTAAAAGAGGCCAGATGTAGTAGCATACCAACATGCTAAAGTAATCTAGAAATGATTAAAATGAATCATTGAATGCGAACCTCTCTTTCGGTTTGAGAAAAGAACATAAAGGCACTCATTGCCCTCTTCGGCGCATTCGGGTCCTTTTTCTTCTTCGGCTTCTTCTTCTTTGACCCATCATCTTCACCATCCTTGGTTTTTTTCCTACTCGATGATGGCTTCTGAGTCGAAGGCTCCTTCTTGGATTTCTTTTTCGTAGGTGCCTAAAAAATCACCATATATTATTGATGATGTAATAATCTCCACGAATAATGATGAAACTGAAAATCGAGAATAAGCAGCAGCAGCAGATTTTCTAACCTCTTTCTCCTCTCCTCCACTAACACTGGCATCAGATCCTCCTTCCCCAGAATCATCAGTTGGGGAGCCTGAATCATCGTTCCCAGCAACAAAATCCTCATCCTACACAATAATAGATATGATTGCAAACAGAACAACTTTGTGTATAAACTAATAAGTTAATAACAGGTAAGTCCCAAAATTTTCTAAAACCACAAATGCAAATGAGAGGAGAAAAAGAAAACTACATCTTCATCACTCTCATCGTCATCTCCAATAATAGCTTGATTCTTGATTCTCTCGAGATGTGGATCGACATTGTCATCCAAGTTTCTCTGGAGAACAGCTGCAACTCCTTCTGTAGTCTGAAGGCCGCCCAAATTCAGGATCTTCAGACCCTTTTCACTGCAATTAACAAACCAATTCTGGCAGAATTAAAACTTGATGCTCGCTTAATTAAGTCTTTCAACGAGATATTATAAAGTAAAAGTAGAAGGGCAAGAGAGATAGATGCACTACTAACCTGACAAATGTGAAGAGATTATGGTACTCGTTTCTCTGGATATTTCGGAAAAGGTGCTCCTGCTCACTCTTAAGCCTGATCAGAAGATCAAAGTAATGCATATTTGAACCTCCAGCAGTATGCCTCTCAAACTCCACATAGTCGATCTAAATAAATAACAGATATCAGATACCATCACTAGTATCTGCACTTTTTGGTAACTCCAGAAAAAACTGAATTTGTAGGCTTTCCCCAAGCATAACTAGATAATGTACCTCCTCATGCAGAATTAGAGTGGGTGGCTTGGGCAAAAAGAAAAAGCTCTTTTCAAGTGGATAAAGAACTCCATCTTCAGCTTTAAGTGATGATTTCACAGCATAACCATCCTGACAACTACGAAACTTCCCTGGTTTTGTGACTTTGGCGCCAGATAAACCACGCAGAATGGTAATGAAGATCTCATGGATGAGTCCCTGATATTTGAACAAAAAAACACATCAATATTTAAGTACATTTTTATAATGCATCCTCTTAGCCTCAGCTTCTGAGCAAAAAATGGGAAGATCCACAACCAAATAATAATATAATAACAATTAAACCACTGTTGAAAAAAAGGTAAACTACCTACACTTTTATAAGACTACAATCTAGCACATACACACATTTCTTTACAAACGCATTTCTGAGATTAGCAACAGAAAAGACTATTACCTTATGCTCTGGCTGAAGTTTGTCCTTGTACCTGGTATTATAAAGGTCCTCACTCATAGATAAGGTGGTGTCTATCACAGCATCTGTCTCAAACTGGAAACATATACAGAATAAAATAATTTTAAAAAATGATAGCATAGTCCTCACAATTTAGCTTTGATGTTTGAAGGTTGACTACGCATTACCTGCATCACAATATGGGGATATAAAGTTTGGCCCTTCCTGATTGGAGGATCAAGAGTCACAATGACAAAGGTATGCGGTTGATTAGACTGCAGAAACAAAGATAATTAAGCAATAATCATGATGAACAAACTGAGCAATAGATACATGCTACAATAGAATTTCCAAGATACATGCTACAATAGAATTTCCAAGATAAATGTGTACAAGTATCACTCAAACAGACCAAAAGAATGAACAGAATTAGAGAACCTTAGGCAACCAAAAAACACGAACGACGCTGCTGTACTGAATTTTGAAGTCATTAGCTTGTCCTTGAAGACGCAAAAATGAGAGATGAAGTTCGATGCTGTATCGTCCCCTAATAGAAATATCAAAACTCTTGAGACATTCTGTACTGGAGAAAAATAACTGACAAATATCTTGAACATACAATAACGAGCTTGGAATAAATCCTACCTTGGAGTGAGTATACCAATTCCATCAAAAGTAACAACGGCTTCTTCACCTCCAGCCCCAACATCTGCCATTGAGACAATCTTGTCTCTGAACACCTACGCATAAACATTTACACAAAAATAATTTAATGACACCCAACATACACAACGGCATCAAGAATCAGTAGAAAAGGAATTACCTGAGCGGAAGGGTGATTTTCGTCCCCAACAAATTGAGTGTTCGAATTGGGGATGTGAAAACTTATTTCCATTAATGAATCTTTCTGTAAAACAATAATAAATTTAATAAATTAGCTAGCAAGGTAAGCTAGTGACAGATGACATTGAATCTTATAAATAATAGACCTCGTCAGGAATCACAAGAGATTGCAACACTTTAAATGTCATAAAAACCATAAAGGAATTGAAGAGCATTAAACAAATACCTCATTGGCACCAGTTGTGTCATCTACATGGAATTCCAACATTACATCATTTTTCCCTTGAAGTTGGGTCTGTGCAACATCTGCTAGAGATATCTCAAATGCTTGCTTACCACCCACAAGAAAAGTGAGAGTATTTCCTGATAAACAAAGATGAGACAGAGACATAAGAACATGAAGTAATTGAATGTTAACAAATCAATCCTCTAGCAAACCTATTTATCATACAAATGATCCCTATAAAAAGAAGCTGAAGGGGGAGGGGGAGAAAGGGGAAAATAGCCGTTGACATTGAGATTTAAAGTAACAATTGTCTCTTGCATGTTAGAGAATTTTGTCCGAAATGCAATAACAAAATGTACAAATTTCAACACCAGCTCGTTGTTCATAATAAAAAAACCGATAAAAAACTAACAGCCACGATATGTAACTATACATAAGATACAAATCAATAAGGAAATACAAATAAATTAGGTAAATCCAGTAGATAAAGTATGCATGTACCATTTAAATCAACTTCTCCCCAGTTCTTTCCACTAATAGAGAGCTGCTTCTCCTCTGGTGCTGCCCCAAAATTTGACTGGAAAAATGTATTCAGACTGGCAACATCCTGTACAAGAAGCATCCATGAAAAATATAAGATCAAGTACTTTACAAATGAAACTTCCTTCTTGAGAAAAATGCAATGGGAAAAGTGTTTGGCCTACGATGATGAATATATGAAACAACTTCTCCATTTATTCTCTTTTCACATAGGAAGTTCAACCCAATAAAGGACTTAGAAATTCCCCCAGGGTAAAAATCATATATAAGAATGGTGGAAAGAGTTATGAATTACATGATTCCAAAATTTAATAAATATAAGAAAAAAGGGACAAAAGATAAATGTTCACCTGATCTCGAAAACCAGTGAATTTGTAGTGAAGGCCATCTTTGGTACGAACTCCAAGTTGATTAGACCGAGGAACCTTCATCCAGGTAAGGGCCAGCAAATTAGATTTATCAACTTCCACAGCCTTGCCACCTCCCTGTTTCTTCCATGCTATCCCACCTGAATGGACTTTAAGTTGTCCTGGGTTCTACAAAATGTAGCAAAAAATCTCAAATTGCTTTTCTTGAAAGAAAAATAAAGAGATAGAACTTACATCAACCACTGTCAAGCAATATCTATTCTGACATCAAACTTACACCCACCCCCTTTTTCATATGCACCAACAAAATTCAACAAAGTAACTCTCATTGTTCATCTTCAATCTCACTTTTCTTTTTCTTTCTGTTTCTCTATTTTACGGGTAAAATAAAAGGAAGGAAAGAAAGAAAGAAAGAAAAAGCAAAAAAAAAACTGCAGGAAAAAACCCTAGTTTCATAACTAATTTAGCTGAAAAGCCTGACTTTGATCAACAAAATCATACTCAAAATTTCAAACCCAAAAAACGAATGTATTAAATCGACATAGATGCCTGCCCCAAATCCACGGAAAAAGAATAAATAAAATAACAAGCTGAAATCTGCGATAAATCAACACAAAACCCTAGAAAAGCATAACGACGTAGATTAAAAGGGAAAACAAGCAACAAAGCTAGCTATTCAGAACATTACTTAATAACTAGGGTTAGGGTTATAACCAGAAATGCTCAACCGGAAAAAAGAAAATCGAAAGGGAAAACAAACAAAGAACTTGATTATAGAGATAAATCGAGCACATTTAATTAGTTGTACTTACAGTTCCGCCACGGCCGCCGAGAGAGATACTGTTGAACAAGTGACCATCCCCCATTTTCGATATTGAACAGAGGAAAATGGAGAGAGCTGTGAAGCGGCTGCTTTATATAAACTATAAAGTGAGGCAGAGGTGCGCTAAACAGTGTGGCGCGAAAAGGAAATTGTCGACTGCGAGTCGGTTCACGGTCACGTGGCTTTCGGCTTAGGTAAATTTGCACTCGGATTTTTGCTAGCTGAACCCAATTCTCAATGCATGAATGTATATACATATATATATATATATATATGTAGAGTTGTAAAGTAATTTTTATTTAAGTAGTGTAATAACCATTTATTAGGGACAGTATACCATGGATCCATGTGCACCTGTAATTTAATTTATCATCGTATATAAATGGTACATATTATCATATATAACAGATACATATCATCACAAGTAATTGAAATTCTAAATCTAAAATTTAAAATCCTAAAATTAAAAAAATAAACCTAAAACAATAAATTAAACCCTAAAAATGAAAAATTAATCCCTAAAATAAAAAACTAAACCCTGAAATTGAATATGAAACTCTAAATTCTAAATTTCTATCGCATATCATCACATATAACTAACACATATCATCACATATAACTGACACATATCATCACATATAACTGCCAGAATGATAGAAATAAAATGAAAAATTAAATTAAAAAAATAAAAAAAACTAAACCTTAAAATGAAATATTAAACCCTAAAAATGAAAAACTAAACCCTAAAATGTAAAACTAAACCCTAAAATGGAAAAGTATACCCTAAACTCTAAATCTTTGACACATATCATCACGTATAACTATCATATATCATCACGTATAACTGTCAGATATCATCACATATAACTATCAGATATCATCACGTAAAACAGGGTGCACCTAGCAAGGTGCATCCAGGTCCACCTAATAAATTGCCCATTTATTACACTAGTTTTATAAAAACTAAATATAAAAAATATTTGTGAAAATTACAAAATTAGAAATTTAAAATAAAAAAACTAAAAGGATATGCTTTCAACATGTGGCTTGTTCAATTTATTAATTATTATAATTATTAATTAATATTATATTTTAATATTTATATTAAATTCATTAATAATTATATTTACATACTTATAAAAATTCAAAAGATATCACATTTTCAACTCTTCTCTAATCTATATTATTAATTATTATTGACTCATTTTATTTTATAATAATAATAATAATATTAAATTATTATTATTATCAATATTATTATATTGATAAATGAATAAATTTATATTATATTTGTTTTCCTTTTTTGTGACGATATATACACTAATTATTATTATTATAACTATTATTATATTGATAAATAAATAAATAAATATTATATTTGTTTCTTTTTTTGTGCAGATATATACACTAAATTATTATTATCACTATTATTATATTAATAAATGAATAAATAAATATTATATTTGTTCTCTTTTCTTGTGACGATATATAAAAATATTGATATTTTTTATATTTATTCTTTGACTAAGATGAAGTTAATGATGATGTTTCTAAGGGGAAGTWGGTTCCTGAAGGGACCAATGATGTATTGATTGCTATCGTTGGTAAGGTGGACCACCCTAGGCGTGCTAGAGGTTTCGGTGGAGAGCATGGATTCACCCACTTTTTTGGAAAGAAGAAAAGACAAGCAAGTCAAGGAGCGGTCTTAAGTGAAGAGCAATTGGATAAATTCAAATGTGATCTTGAAAGGAAATATGAGTCACGAGTTCAATCATTGAAGGAAGAAATGACTAAGCAGTTGAATGAAGCTTTAGCCCAAGTTGGAATTCATGGCTCCAATAAGGTAGCTGATRCATCATCACCGATYGTTTCCCGTGGATATCGAGACAGTGGATATTCCCATATTCCTRAACCAACGTTCAATTTTGTTGTAAGTCTAACTTATAAGTTACCAATAATCTTCTATTTTCATAAAATTAGCGTTTTCGACTTTGTTCATTGCTGCCTGCCTCTCCACGATTAACTTTTTCACGTAAGGATTTAATTTTTAATTTTATTATTATTGATGATTGAATGAATGTAAAAAAATTGATTATTTCYYAATCTAACTATATTAAATTTAATAATRTTTTTTTATAGGATGGTGCTAAATGTCGCCTGGGTTTGAGGATAACTTCTACAGATGTAGATAATATGGTGGCTATCGTCGCCCTTGCCGAAGTGTATAACACCGGCCCTGGTCAAATGCTACATAGTATTCCGATGCTTGCTAACCATTTGAAGGTGAATATCACAATGGTCATGGATGGTTTTGAAAAGCAGCAACTGCCGGTCAGTGTTGATAGTGGCGATTTGTTCGTATTATCACAAGCAGTGGGCACGTTTGTCCAATGGCCCAGAGAATTAGTATTTGCTGAAGGCGAGGTACTTTATTATTTATTTCGTTATTCATTCATTAAATGTCTCTAATCGATGAATACACAATTATCGAGATTTGAATTGGGAGAAACACGATAATTGTATAATTTTGTTTATTTCTTTGTTGCACAATAATTTCAAAATAGGAACCATCACCATCTCATCATAAAAAAACAATTGTGGATAAGGGTAAGCAAAAGTCTTTTGGAAAGGCTCCATGAGGAACATAGTCTTCCTAAGTTTCCTTTGATCAACACTGATATCTTAGAGGAGCTTCATGGTGATGTGTTGGAGTTACATGAGATTTTGGAGTTATTTCAACCGGATCGTTGTGAGTTCTCCATCTCTCTACCAAAAGAATTGTTCAATTACACGAATGATGGCTTTGCTACCCTTATTACTCGACAAGATTTAGCTCAGTTTGCAACGGTGATTCGCTCAACATTTCCATTATACAAGGTTTTTTGTTGTAAGTAATTTACCACGTACTATATTTGATTCATAACATTATATAACTTATCTTATTCATTTAAGAAAAAATATTATGTGATTGCAATATTTTTTTTTCTTCTCTTGCTTATAGGTATATATCAAGTAAAATGGAAGAAGTTGGAACTCATGATATTGGATTCTTGTGTCCGGAAATTTGTTCTCAAGCACATTTGAAAAGTGACAGACAGGCTACAAGAGAATATTTGACACGAGCTCTGCGAGAATTTTTCAATAAAAAATTAATTTTTCTGCCATATAACAGCTCGTACGACTGATTCATTAGATATGTTTGTCATTTAATAATACGTACCGTATTTCATTTTCTTTATCTTGTTAATTGCAGGCATCATTGGATATTGATTGTTATATGCCCAGAAGTACGAAAAGGCTACTTCTTCGATCCAGCTTCCACACGGGACCCCGAAATATCGAAAGAATTGATTTTGTAAGTTAAATTAATTATTTTTTTAGTTGATGTGTTTTGTTTGTTATTTAATTCTTTTTACGTGTGTTTGTTGAAAATACTCAAATATATATTTTGAAATGTAGGACTTTTAGGATTGCATCATCAATAATGGGGATGGTAAAGGCCTTACATTTTCTAGGATAAAGGTAATATATGTTTTTTTTTAATTTAATTTTAGAAGTTTTATGTAGTAATATAACAACTCTTTATTATTATTTTTTTCAAGTGTCGCAAGCAACCGGGGCCTACCGAGTGCGGATATTACGTGATGAGGTACATGTACGACATTGTCAACAATTTCCCCAATAGTAAAAATATTGGAGTGGTAAGTTGATTTATTTATTATTATCTTTAATGTTTATATATTGAGAAGTTATAAATCATAATTCGTTAGTATTAATAAATCTAATATTTTGTTTCATGTTTTTAATTTTAGGATTGGATATCGAATCAAGATCCTTACTCACCGTTGGAGTTCGATGATATTCGAAATGTGTTTGCAAGATACTTTATTGACGTTCTTCTAAATTCTAAATTGTAAGCATTTGTTGAGTATATATTGATAAAATTGAATTGTTATGATGTGAGATGATATATTTGAATGATTTTTGTTCGATATTTACGACATTTGATGTTTGTTTGGATAATTTGTGTTTGTTATGAATATTTTACTTTGTTTGGTTTGTGTATTTGCTATGGAAAAAATGAGTGCAGGAATTATAATAATTTTCTAGATTTTCAGTTTTTTAGAAATTTTGGCGCAGAAAGCAGGGAAAAAAAAAAACAAATAGAGGCGGTTCTAACAAGAACCGCTGCCAAAACCTTTGACTTTAAGTGACGCTTCTAAACTAGGAAGCGCCGCCCGGCTTCGATTATAAGCGGCGGTTCTGATTGAGAACCGCCACCCGGTTCCAGTTTTAAGCGGCGGTTCTCAGATACGAACCGCCACTCCATTCTTTTTTTGGCGTCGGTTTCGGCCGATTTTCAATAGTTTTGGCGGCGGTTCAAACTAAGAACCGCCACCCGGCTCCTATTTTAAGCAGCGGTTTGAACCGCTGCCCGGGTTTTTTTAACTTTAAGCGTCGGTCGTATTAGAGGCGGTTCAGAACCGCCTCTAATCGACTTTTTTCCACTAGTGTTTAATAATAATTACGTTACCATAGATTTAATACGTGCCTAGATAAACCAATAATTTTCATAAGCAGTGTAAAATATATATATTTTTTTTTGTAAATAAAAAGAGAATGCTTTTCTCGGTTGAAAGGTCAACTTCCATATTTACGTAGTTTCTCACGTCTTTCATCGAGGACTCGATGTCCTTGTATTCCCACAGACGGCACAATTTGATTGGACCAAAAAAATTGGTGCCCTCAAAAAAATAAGGTACTGGCCTTAGTTATGTAGTCAGCGACCTGAACAGCTTCAAATACATGATCAAGGACCTGATAGATCTCCAGAAAGCTCCTAACGACCTGATCAAACCTGTATAAGAGCTCGTCTCTCCTAAAGAATAGCTCTTAAAGGAGAGGTCACCATAAATCCATAAAGCCATCCATAATAGTTAGAGATGAGAGACCTGATCAAACCTGTATAAGAGCTCGTCTCTCCTAAAGAATAGCTCTTAAAAGAGAGGTCACCATAAATCCATAAAGCCATCCATAATAGTTAGAGATGAGAGAGTTATTCGTATAAAGAGAATAATGTGAGCTCCATGATACAGAGAGAATGAGATCAGTTATGAGAGATAGATGCTAAGCCTGTGAAATAAGGGTCTGAATCCCCTATTTATAAGATTATTAAGACTTGTCCACCAATCAATAGAGTTTCTTCATAGGGTGGGACTAAATCTCCTAATTATACTCAATCTTCATAATTAGAAAATATTCTCATATTAGGATTCTTACTTCCATAATTCCATAATAACCATAAAATCTTATTATCATATATTTCGGCACCTAGAACTTTCCATCCTTTCGTTACTTTCTTACCAAATATAACCAAGCGGACATTTTATGACGTATCAATGTGCTCCTAGCTAATTACAGATAAACTTTAATCCTCGTTCAAATTAATATTCATAAAAAAATAAAGTAATTATCATATATATACATGAAAGAACCTAATACAAAATGAATCTCCAATGAAAATGTGATGAATATTAAGGTATAAAATAAAAAATTAAAATATAAATGAATATTGGAGATTTTAAACCTAATTATGATATGTGTTCCTAGTTTATCATGGATGAACTTTTACCCTCGCTTAAACAAACATTCATACAAAAAAAAGTAATTATCATTTACATGAATGGGCCTTCAATAAAACATAATGAAAATTTTGCTAAAAGATGGTGTTATTAAATACGTGCTCTCTCTATTTAAACTCAAGAAACTTGTGCTTTGAACACACACATCAAACACAAAAGAAAATTTCTAAAGATGGTGAAGGCATATCATGGGCTTGTAAATATATTAGATGAAAAAAAGTCTTGTTTGGGAATGATATTTGTGCAGCTTGCATATGCAAGCATGGCCATGTTTTCTAAGGAAGTAATCTCAAATGGAATGAGCCCTTATATTTTTGTTGCCTATCAACAGGCATTTGCCACTATTGCATTGGCTCCATTTGCTTACTTCCTTAGACATGTTTAATTCTTGCGCACCTTTGTGTAGAAATATGACAATCATAAAGGTGTAAAAACACAATTTTCTAAATATTCTTTGGAAAATCAATGATCATTTACATGTTTTGAACATTGGGTGGTCTAAATTCATTTGTGGTCTATTACAAAATTAATAATGAAAAATGATGGTTCCATTCCCTAATATATGTATTCTTCTTAGAATACCGAATTGTTGTGGATGGTCTGCAACTCAATCCAAATCAATATGGATATACAAATTTAACAGATAAATAATATGGAAAATCATTAGAGTTCATCCAGAATCTAATAACATAAAATTGGGGGGGAAATAAATAATTAACAAATTCTAATAGAAAAAAAGAAAAATCATATCTAATAAGTTCGAAATTGCGTAATTATTCTATACAGATCATAACTGCTACGGACAAAAAAAATCAAATAAGTGTAGAGTTTTGTGTACCTTCACGTCAGCGTCGAGGAATTCAAAACTTGTGTAGGAATTTAAAACCAAACATCGTCTTTTGTACTTGCATAGTGCGAATATCTTAATGAATCTTATCCCTTTAATATCCATATTATTTCTTATTTTGGAACCTAGCGTCGAGTTTGCACTTGCGTATATTATGATGAGTCTCAGTGTTGCGATCATGGTTAGAACTTGTATTTTGGGAGCTTTGAGGTTTGTTTTTGCGTGAATTCCGAACAAACTCATTGTCGTAATCTCTATAGGATATTCATTAGGAAGATTCATCAGATTCGAGATTTGGGGAGAGGAACCATGGGCAGTGGAGAGAGAAGATTTTCTAAGAACTGTTACGTGGGCAGTGGAGAGACAAGATTTTCTATGTTGACGAGGTTAAGATTTTTGTAACTGGTCACACGTGGAAAGGTTTAAGGGAGTACATAGTAAGGTACACTAGGGTGTACTGTATAATGGTTGTCTGTCAATCTCTCACATAAACTCTGACATCTCCTCCCCACAGTTGGGCTACAGAAAACGCCGGCAAAGGATATCCCCAATTCCACCCCTTGCGAGAGAACGCCCAATTAATTAACCCTAGTGTTATGTGCAGAGGATTAAATGTAGAAGGGAATGGTTTGGGTGATAGGACGAACCCTAATTCGAAGATTGAAGAAGGTAAAAATGTTATCTTGGGAATGAAATGTGAGGGTCAAACCGAGGAAGGAAAAGATGGAGCGGCATAGGTGGCGACCCAAATGTGAGCGGGTCAAAGGCTTAACTGCTGGGCCTTTGTTGTTATTTACTTTTAATTGGGTTGGACCATTTGTTAACTAGGACAAGCCCAATTATATATTTTTTTGTTTAGGGAGTTAAATGTCTTTCTTATTTTAAGTGGTCCTGCACATTTAGGCAAGAAGGAGCACAAAAAACGCAAGCAGTTACAATATTATTCTGACATCTTCTCTCTCAATATTCTCTCACTCTCTCTTTCTTCTTCCTCAAGTTCCTTTACATTTTCCAGCTCAAAAATCATACATAAAAATTATAAAAACCTATCTAATCATAACATTTGGCACCAGAGTAGACGATCCTCGGCAAGGCAGAAATCACCCATTTCAAAGATCTTCAGGAAGCTCAAAAATGGCTCGATCAAGTGCTGCAAAATGAATCCCAGAAATGAGAAGCTTCAGAGTTAAAGCTGCAGGAACAAATAACAGATATCAACTCAAAAACACAAGCCCAGATTCCAGACATCAGATCTGCTATGCATGAACAAACACAGAATCTTAACAACAAGCTTGAACATCTCACTACAACTTTAGCCACCCTTCAGATGAAAATTTTGAACCCGGACAGAGGAAAAGTTTAGAATGATGGAGAGTCCATCCTGGGCTAACCCTTCTCTACACCTGTAATAGAAACTGTGACACCAGCCACAACAACAAGGATTAGACCACAAATTGAATATACAGGTACCCACACCACTAATCCACTGGGCAAAATTGAATTTTCCCATTTTGATGGAACACAGACCAGATCATGGATGTTAAAATGTAATGGGTATTTCAAGTTAGTGCCCTACATGAGTGATGCACAGAAGGTTACACTGGCTGCCTTGCACTTTGAAGGGAAAGCAGCCCAGTGGTACCAGAATTTGGCAGTAATCAAAGTGAATTGTCTTGGACTCAATTCTTAGACATCATTTCATCCAGGTTTGAACAACTCAAGGAAGCTAGAATCATTACATAATTCAATAAACTCAAACACACTGGGTCATACATCGACTATGTGGAAAAATTCGAGGATCTTAGGGCCTGTATGTTGATGATTAACGAAGGGTATTCAGGGGAGTATTTTATAGCAAGTTTTAGCAGTGGCTTATCAGAGGATGTACAAGCTTTCATTACAATGTTTGAACCCAACTCATTGCAGAAGGCCATAGATCTGGGAAGGAACCAACTAATTACACTTGATGCTATCACTAGGAAACTAAAGGGAACTACCAGGTATACCAGTTTGCCAAACCCTAAGGGTGCAGATTCATCAACCTATGGGAAAAAAGATGTTACTCATAACCAGAGACCCCCCTACCAAGCTTTTGACCTCAAGTGAGATGGCCTCTAGAAGAGAAAAAGGGCTGTGTTACAATTTTGATGAGAAATTCATGCCAGGCCACAAATGCAAGAACAAGATCAGCTATATGATTATGACTGAAGAGGAAGAACTGACCTATTTACAGCATGAGAATGAGAATTACAGTGATACCCCTGATATCATGGATGAGGTACAGATGTCTATCAATGCAGTTTCTGGTGAGGATGGAGTCACTACTATGAGGGTTTTGGGGAAAATGGGGGAGAGCAAATTACACATATTGATTGACACAGGCAGCACCCTGAGTTTTATCCAAGAGAGCACAACAAAACAGTTGGAGTGCCACCTCAACCCAGTAAAACCATCACTTGTTAAGGTGGCAAATGGCCATAAGATGGTGAGTGATAAGTGTGTGGAAGGCTTCAGTTGGGAAACGCAAGGTCAAAAATTCCATTACACTTTGAGGGTACTACAGAATGAAGGGTGTGACCTCATTTTGGGAGGTGATTGGCTCAAATCATGCACACCTCTTGAGTTAGACTATGCTAAAATGACTTTCATAGTCACCTTAAAAGGGAAGAGGGTAAAGATTCAAGCCATGACTTCTACAGCAGAGTGTAAGTCCATTTCTGGGCCATCCCTATACAAACTAGTGCAATAGGAGAGGTGTTCCCAAATAGAGGAGGTTTATTGGGTAACTGTTGCTAAGGCAGAACATGAAACCACTGTTGACATGGAGGCACTGTTAGAAAAATACAAAGATGTGTTTGCAGAACCTAAAGGGCTCCCACCTGAGAGGGGCATTGAACATCAAATCATTCTTAAACCTGGGAGCATTCCCAAGAACCAATACCCATATAAGACAACACATGACCACAAGGAGATAATTGAGCAGCTGGTTAAAGACATGTTAGATGCAGGCATTATCCAAGACAGTAAGAACCCTTTTGCATCACCAGTGATTTTGGTAAAAAAGAAGGATGCAACCTGGAGGTTATGTGTTGACTATAGATATTTGAATGGACTTATAGTAAAGCATGATTACCATATCCTTGTAATTGATGAGTTGTTAGATGTACTATATGGGACCAAGTATTTCTCCAAAATTGATCTAAGGAGTGGTTATTTTCAGATCTTAATGAAACCAGAGCACAGGTTCCTAACTGCTTTCAGCACACACAATGGTCACTATGAATTCCTAGTCATGCCTTTTGAGCTATGCAATGCTCCTGCCACCTTTCAATCATTGATGAACAAAGTTTTTAGAAAACAACTCAGAAAGAGTGTCTTGGTGTTTTGTGATGACATCTTGGTGTACAGCAAGAACTAGGATGACCATTTAAAGCATTTAGAGGTAGTGTTATTACTACTGAGGGCAAATCATTTGTATGCTAAGAGTAGCAAGTGCAGTTTTGGGAAGGGAGAGGTGGAGTATCTAAGTCACATTATTTCCAAGGAAGGGTGTCCACTGACCCCCAGAAGATAATAAGTATGGTCCTATGGCCTACCCCTAAAATAATTAAACAACTCAGAGGGTTCCTAAGGTTGACTGGGTACTACATGAAGTTCATCAAAGGGTATGGGATCATGAGTAGACCCTTAACTAATATCCTGAAGAAGGATCAGTTTGGATGGAATGAAGAGGCACAGTTAGCTTTTGAGAATTTGAAACAAGCTATGACAACAGCCCCTGTTCTAGCTTTACCTGATTTTTCAAAAAATATTATAGTGGAAACAGATGCAAGTGGAAAAGGGGTGGGTTCTGTGTTGATGCAAGAAGGGAAACCCATAGCATTTATGAGCAAGATGTTATGTGCCAAAACTCAAGCCCTATCAGTTTATGAAAGGGAGTTCCTGGCAGTACTTATGGTTGTGCAAAGATGGAAGCATTATTTATATAGGAATAGGTTTGTAATAAGGACTGATCAATAGGCACTCAAATACGTGTTGGATCAAAAGGTGATGACACCCATCCAACAAAAGTGGATGACCAAATTGTTAGGTCTGGACTATGAGATACACTACAAAAGGGGGTTGGAGAACGGGGCAGCTGATAAATTGTCAAGGAAGGATCCAGATGAGGACACATGCACCACTATCACTACAGTTACCCCAGATTGGATGAAGGATATTACTCGCAGTTACACTGATGATGAGCTGTATCAGAAGGTAATAGCAGCTAAAACTCTTGACCCCACCACTCTCTCAGACTTTACCATCTTGAGTGACCTTGTAAGATATAAGGGCAGGCTGTATGTGGGGAATAATCAGAACCTTAGAGAATTAATAATGATAGATATGCACAATTCAGCCTACGGAGGGCATTCGGGGGTGTTGGGGACTCACATGAGAACAAAGAGGGTTTTTATTAGCCTAACATGAAAACAGATATTGTAAGGTGGGTGAAGGAATGTGAGGTATGTCAGAGGAATAAACCAGATCATGGGGAATACCCAGGGCTACTACAACCACTCCCAATCCCTGAATAGGCCTGGAGCCACATATCCATGGATTTTATTGAGGGGTTACCTAAACCTCAAGGAAAAGATGTAATCATGGTGGTTGTGGACAGGTTGGAAAAGTATGCACATTTTTCTTCCCTGTCACACCCTTTCACTACTTTCACAGTGGCTAACGTATTCCTGGACACTATATACAAGCTGCATGGATTGCCACTACACATTATCTCAGATAGGGACAAAATCTTTACCAGCACATTTTGGAAGGAGCTGTTCAAAATGATGGGTGTATAGTTGAATATGCCAACTGCATGTCACCCCCAAACTGATGGGAAGACTGAGAGAGTCAACCAATGCTTGGAAAATTATCTCAGATGTATGGTGCACCATAATCCAAAAAAATGGGCTAAGTAGATGACCCTAGCTGAGTTTTGGTATAACACTAACTACAACACAAGTTTGAAAACCACCCCTTTTGAGGCACTCTATGGATATATTCCACCAGTGGGGTTAGTAGGACAATATGTGAGCAACCAAAGTGAGGAGGCTAAACAACTATTGCAGGAAAGGGAGGCAGCTAAACACATAATCAAGTACAACCTTTTACAAGCACAAAACAGAATGCAGATGTATGCAAACAATCACAAGCAAGAGAGAGATTTTGAAATTGGGGACAAGTTCTTTTTGAAATTGCAACCTTTCAGGCAAAAATCCATTGCAATCCGAAAAAGTCTCATATTGGCTTCTAAGTACTACGGACCTTACACAGTTATAGAGAAGATAGGGAAGGTGGCTTACCGTTTGGATCTACCAGAGGAGTCTCGCATACATCCTGTGTTCCATGTTTCTTTACTCAAACTCAGAGTAGGGCCGAGTGCATCCATCTCCACAGAATTGTCGGCCACCACGAGCGAAGGTGAATTCCAAGTCGCGCCGCTTGCTGTTTTAGATTCGCGCACCATCATCACAAAGGGGGCTGATATTTCGTAGATCTTGGTTCAATGGGTGAACTCCACTCCTAGCGAGGCTACTTGGGAGGATTTGAAATTTATTCAGGAGAAATTTCCGACATTTGATCCTTGGGGTCGAGGATCTGTTAGACGGGGAGGTATTGTTATGTGCAGAGGATTAAATGTATAAAGGAATGATTTGGGTGATAGGATGAAACCTAATTCGAAAGTTAAAGAAGATAAAAGTGTTATCTTGGGAATGAAATGTGAGGGTCAAACCAAGGAAGGAAAAGATGGAGCGGCACATGTGGCGACCCAAATGTGAGCGGGTCAAAGGCTTAACTGTTAATTGGACTGGACCATTTGTTAACTAGGACAAGTTCAATTATATTTTGTTTTGTTTAGGGAGTTAAATTTCTTTCTTATTTTAAGTGGTCCTGCACATCTAGCTATTTGTAGGTAAGAATGAGCACAAAAACGCAAGCAGTTACAATATTATTCTAGCATTTTCGCTCTCAATATTCTTTCACTCTCTCTTTCTTCTTCCTCAAGTTTCTTTTACATTTTCCAGCTCCAAAATCATACAAAAAATACAGAAAAATACATAAAAATTATAAAAAACTATCTAATCATAACACCTATCTTTTCAATCGACTATGGTGATGACCAGGGCAGGGGCCAAGTGGCCCTTTTCTTCCAAGGGCCCACCTCCAGCGGCAAAGCAACGAGCTTCTACTTCGTGAAATCTAAATCAAGGCCAATTCTGGTGATTCGCCATGTGTGTTTGAACTTTGAAAATTTCATAATATTGTCTTTAAGGATTTCGCAGAACGAGTTTGATATGTTAAGTTGGTGAGTAGAGAGATTTTGCCTAATTTATACTTGGATGAGAACATTCTTCGGCAGCTTGGACTGTAGGATGATGTTCACAACTTGATTGGAACTCAACGGTGGGCCAAATTCTTGAGTCACCAATGGCCGATTTATCCCAACTTGGAGTTCCTTGCAAGCAAAATCTACCTCGAATGAATCATCATGTCTAGGTTAGGGGGGAAGGATTTTGAATGGTGTCTACCAAAGTTTGATTGTGATTTTGGGTTTTCTTCCGGTGGTTTGAAAGGAGTGAATGATGAATCCGACCAAACTGAATTTCGGCACACCATCAAACTCGAGAAAGGTCTGTATGAGGCAAAATCTTCTAGGGCTTCTTCAATTCGGAACCCATCTCTTCGACACGTTCACCGGGTGATGGCAGGGACCATTTTTGGAAGAAACAATAGCCGGAATGTGGTTGGCAATCCAGAGCTTGATTCTCGTGGGCTATGTTGTATAGAAGATATTTATGTTCAGGTTTTTAATAAAACATTTTCTGGAGGTGAAGAAAAAGAAGGGAAGTATTATAGTTGGTGGAGTAGTGACGGCTATTGCGAGGAGTGTGGAATGGAGTTAAATAGACACATGATAATTGAGAGATTTAATTGAATTTATATTGGAGCACTAAAGTGGATGTATTTACTCTTATGAGATGAAGCTAAGATTTACTGTAATGTTGCTCCCGGACTTAGCTACCCACTTCCAATTCTAAGTTTTACCACCCCTTGGAAACCCAAAAATTTGCAAATGATTCGCGATCTGATTCCTCTAGAAGTACGTACTGCCTGAGTCAGGGAGCCACGATGTGCATCCACACCAGAGGCTCCAGAACCAGAACCAGAAGCTAATGGGGGCGAGAATTTGCGAGCGATCATGATGGATATTCGCAGTGATGTGCGTAAAATCTTGAGGTTGTTGCATTCACAGTAACCACCTCCATCGAGATAGATCTTGTGCGCTGTTTTTACTAAGAATTACTTGAACACATCTTCTATTTTGATTACTCATATGCCGTGTTTTCCGAAATTAAGAGGTGTTGCTCATTTTGCTCTATTTGTATATTTTGTATAGCCTGCATAGCATTAGTGCATTATGCATTTCCATGTACGTTGCATTTTTAGGTTTTTTTTTTCATTCCTTGAAATTAATATGCACATTTATAGTTTTAGCACGTTTTCAGTTTATTAAAAATAAAAAATAACATTTTGGTCAGTTATTTTTCTAAATTGCGTAATGGTTTGATTGACGATTAATCACATAATGATATGATGCCTATGACCTTATTTTTGTGAGTTTTTGGCTTATGAGCATATTTTGTATGGTCATGTTCGTTTGTTTGGTTGTGTGTCGTCATACACCGTCATTTTCAAGAACTTGCAATGTTATACACGTCACACTCATGGAACCGCATAGGGTTTTTAGGAGAATCAACAATTTTTATCATCTCGGCTCCTCTATATAGTCTACCCTTGGTCATAACCATTTGTGTTTTAACTTTTTCTTTGGATATGAAGCACATTATACACCATAACACCCTTCTGTTGACTAATCCATCTTTGAGCCGAATTGAGAAATTAGAACTCTCAGTAGTCAATGATTTTTTATTAATTTTATTATTATTTATTTATTTATTTGTGGTAGATTGCTGCAGTTAAAAATGTGAGATATTCGATATCTATATCTCTTAATTGATTAGGAAAAGAGCATCGTACATGTGCATTATGATCATATCAGTATTTTGGAAATTTTTTTTGGGCTATACACTCGTGTTTCAAGACATGCACAGGCGAGGTGTGGTTCATTTTATATTATGGTTTTAGATACTTTCTTGAGTTTAAGATTGATGTCCTTTACGCATATTGTTCGAGTTGACTAAGGATTCTGGTGGAAGTATGATAAATTTGATCCATATATCTTTCCATATTGTTTGAGGGGCATGACCCCAAAGGTGTCGTTATGATAAAAAAAAAAAGTGTTTGAAATTGTTGGGCCTTGTAATGATGTTCGGAATGTGGTGTTAAATTTACATTGATAAATATTTTGGTGTTTTCCTTTGTTTTTCTTGTATTTTAGAATAAATAATCTAATTATTTTAATGGTTAGTTTGTGGGCAAATTATTAGATGGACTCAGGTGCACCTTACAAGGTGCACCCTGTTTCTCCATATAAAAGTATTTTTCACAATTTTCACGCGCCCCCTTTCTTTCCATCTCAGAATTCTTACGCGCTTGAAAGCAAATTCTCTTCAGCGATGTCTCTTCTCCAGCAATTTCACGATCTAAATCGCCAAAACCTCCATCAATTTTGCCTAGATAAAAATCCATCACGGTTATACCCATCGAATTCAACAGCAACGGCGATTCCGACGAGCCCTATCAATTTTAACAGGAAATAATTGTGAGTTTCTTTTTGATTTTTCCATCGTTGCTCCACCATCAACAAACAAATCCTTCAATTCCGATGAATTGAATCTGATAGATGTTCCAATGGACGTGAATCAGTTCGAGGTAATTTATTTTGGAGAGTTGATTTATTTTTGTATTATATTAGGTTTACGCTATTTTCTTTTCTTTTTTTTTTCTGCGGTTCTTCCGATTTATGTTTCTCCTGGAAATATTCCAGTTTTATGATTTCTTCTTATGATTCATGAAAGGGAATGTGTGATGATGTGTGAGTCTGTATGTGATGCTATTTGAAAGTAGAATGCGATGATATCTGAAAGTAGAATGTGATGATATGTCAGCCTGTATGTGATTATATACGAATAATAATATGTGATGGTGTATGGGAATCAATATGATGCTATCTGAAAGTAGAATGTGATGATATGTGTAGTTAGATGTGATGATATGTGAGCCTGTATGTGATTATATATGAGCAATAATATGTGATTGTGTATGAAATCAACATATGATGCTATCTGAAAGTAGAATGTGATGATATGTGTGGGTAGATGTAATGATAAGTGAAATCTCTATGTGATGATATACGAGTAATAATATTCCTTTCATTAATAAGAATGAATTTCTCGTAACCTCTATACGAAGGGATTTCTTTTCAATAATAAGATAAGCAAGAATTGAGAGAAAAAGAGAAGAAAAACTCTCAAACAATTCCACTTTGTTCTTATTTATTTTATATTTCAATTTCTGTCATTTCATCTTCTTCCTAAGCATAGATAATCCTAATTTATCCTTTGAACGCCCTTTGATGCGAGCTTTTGCAAAAGAACATAACACAAGTTCATTTCCTTGATCAATGTGTGATGGGACGAGAGTCTATTTTCTTTTGATGAATGCAGGGAGACCACACGGATAAATGAGACACCAGTGCCTTCAATACATTGAAAGACATAATTATACCGGGTAATGTTCACAATGAAATGACATCTCACAACCCTAGGTTGGTTGATCCCTAGCCTTTATCAAGGAGAAAATATTTAGCTAACTATTTAGGCCGAGCACAAGGAAAGGCCGGTCGTCTGGAATTGATAGATCTTGCAAAACAATATCCTGATAAGGTACATTTTTTGTTTCTAGATTATTTATACAAACCTTTTTGATTTTTGCTTGAAAATCTTCTTCTTCAATATTGACGATAACCGTGGGTTCCTAAGCTGAACTGTAAATTAAGTTATATTGAAACCCCTTTTTAATTTATTTTATGGTGTTATTGCAATTTGCAGTTGTGTTTCTATGTTATATTTCTTCTTTTGTGTTAATGATATGTAGCAGTAATATGTGATGATATGTAGTAGTAATATATTATGATATGTGGCAGTAAAGTGTGATTTCCTATGTTTTCAGAATGGTTTCTTGGTTACTGAGGATTTATGATTTAAGAGCAAAATTGCCGAGTCACAAACTAAAAAGGTCGTAGAAAGTCTACAGGTATTTTTCTGTAGAAGCAGCTGACAATTGAATCCGATTTTTACCATTATTTTCATATCCGTAATTTATATACTATTTTTTGCAATGTCATTATTTTTTTCACTATGTGTTATTCTTTTCAGGATGGTATTTCTACATTTGTCGGAGATGGTTATGTTGCGCATTCGAGTGTCGGTCCAACTTTCAGTTTGAACTTCACAGTTGTTAGTCCAAATACGAGTTCAAAGCTTCCACCATTACCATACTCTTTAAGTTGTAGTTCTTTTAGTTTAAATTTAGTTGATAGTTAAGTTTTTTTCATATATGACAGAATAGAGAGATGGCTAGATTTTATTGTCCAATTGTATTTTTTTAATTATTTTTAAACTGATGTTTTTATCCGATCTTTTTTTATTGTAATTGTAATGACTATTTTTCATGAAAAGGTTATATGTTTGTTCGTGAGTTTTGGTTAATTTTACTTCGTCTTCATTTTATTATGAAAACAAACTATAGGGTTTGTTTCTTACTCTCAGAGATTTTTGAATCTGTTGATATGTTGGTTATACCGTGATGATATTTTTGAAAGTTATATGTKATGATATGCGACTGTTTTATGTGATGATAAGTGGGTGGTGTATGTGATGATATGTGGCCGGTGTATGTGGATGTGGATGATATATGTGATAATATATGGCTGGTGTATACGGTGATATGTGGCTGGTGTATTGGATGATATGTGGCTAGTATTTTCTGATTTTATGTAGCTCGTATATGTGATAATATATGTCTGAAATATGTGATGATATATTGTATTTATATGTGATGATATGTTGCATTTATATGTGATGATTTGTAAAATAAATGAAAAATATGAATATGAGTAAACTACATGACATGACTTATGGTGAATACCTTTCACTCTCTTCATAATGTTTAATCACTAAATTTAAAAATACAACAACATTATATACAAACGTTTTTCATAAACAAGATTATTCGACTTTCTTGAAAAAATAAGCTCGATCTTTGCTCATATCTTATTCAGATGTCTCTATATATTGTGATATATTTTTTTAGCCTTGAAGAATATTTAAGAAGTTGAAATGAGATCAGGTTTTGCCATTTTGTTTATTTTGATGTCATTTCTTTTCGCATTCCCTTTATCATATTCGTTCATTAACTCAAATATATTAGTGGAAAACACAAATAAACTATATTCAAACTGAAATACAAATCAGGCACATATCATCACATAGAACACGCACATACCATCACACAGAAAATACATATATCATCACAAATGACATATATATTCATCTAAATCCTAAGGAAAATGTAAAACATATTCACTTATCATCACACAAATCATGCACATATCTTCACACAACATGCACATATCATCACACATRACATGCACATCTCATCACAAACTACATATATATTCATCATCAGTCCCAGAGAAAATGAATAAGATATTCACATATCATCACACAGATCATGCACATATCATTACACAAAATATGCACATATCATCACAAACTAAATATATATTCAACAGTAATCTCCCCCCCCCCCCCCCAAGATATTCATATATCATCACACAGAATATTAACATATCATCACAAACTACACATATATTCATTATCATCCAAAAAAAAGTAAGAAAAGAAAAGTATATTCATATCATCACACATATCATGCATATATCATCATACGAAACACGCACATATCATCACAGTCTATATATATATTCATCATCAGTACTAGAAAAAAAAGAATAAGATATTCACATATCATCACATAAATAATGTACATATCATCACACATAACACGGAAATATCATCATAAACTACATATTCATGATCTTAAAATAATAAGATCATAACTAATGTAAAATTTTCATTGAGGCGTTTTTACAAACAGTTGATATGCAATAATATAATTTGTAGCCAAAACATATTAAAACTCCATGAAGCGATAATCTCAGTGACAACAACAATTTGAATCACTTCAAATGCAAAAACTTTAAACAAATCCAGAAAAACGCAAAAAAAAAAAATATCTAAAAATAAAATAAAATTAAAACTAATCGAAATTTAGTTCAAGATCTGAAAATGTCGAATTCGACAGTGAAGTGGTATTTATTAGGAATTTCATCGTTGGCTGAGTTGCGGTGGCGCCTTCAATTTTGACGGCGGGGACGACGACGAAGGATATGCCGTGGTCGACAAGATAGGATTTTTGTAGAAACGTGATTAAGAATACGAACAAAGTTTGAGAATGGGAAGATGAGACTGAAAATTGCTGGAGAGAATTGTTGGAGAAAATCGTCGGAGACGAGAAATTGGAGAAAAATCTGGAGATCTGGAGAAGTCTGAGCGTCCTTTTTCTTTTTCTTTTCTGATGCACAGTGGGGAGACACAGCGCGTGGAATTTGAGTGGGGGTTTCCAAAAATCTGCATACATGGTAATATTTTGAGACCGGGTGCATCTTACAAGGTGCACCTTGGTCCATGATATACATCCCCTAGTTTAGGTGGGATTTTATATAATTTCTTTAATTCCATTACCTTAAATATCCTTTTTATACACCTATACATAAGCCCCGTTACGACCCGTCTAGACCCGTGGTTTTATTTGCTTTCATATTTGGCGATTTAGTTGTAAGCATATGAGAGAATTATTCGGTGTATTGACGTGAGAGTTCACATATAAAATCGTTTGTGATTTCCATCATTTAATTGTTGCGGTGCGTACTTGTTGTGCAAAGTTTTACCTTTAGTCATATAAAAAAAGTTTTTCCTTGTTCCGTCTTGTTTAGTTGCTTCAACGATTTAAGTTTGGGTTGTGTGATGTGTCATAAACACGCATGGTTTTTTGGGGGTTTATTAACATATTTGTGGTGGTCCTGAGCTTAAATGGTGTATTTTCATCTTATTTTGTATTTTAGAGTGGACGCTATCATTTGTTAGTTTTATTGTAGTTTGGAGTTATTTTTTCAATTATTTTGCGGCTGGGGATATGAACGAGCACGGATTTTATTAAATGGACCTGAATCGCTATTTTCTAGAACACCATGGCTGCTATTTTCTAGAACACCATCGCTATTACCAGTGTTGCAAACCAGAATTAAAAGAAGACGAAAAAGCAGAAAAGCAGATTAGCAGGGTCTAAAGATTCCATGACAATGTTCCTGACTGTATCGTTGAACAACTCTTTAAATGGAACAGAGACTTACGTAAAGAAAAGTTTATAGGCCCATTTATTCAGCCCATGCGTAATAAAATAAGGCCTTAGAAAATTAGGGTCTGTCATGAATAAAAAGATGGAGGCAGCCGACGAGGAATTTTAGATAGAGCAGATGATTAACACATACCGAATCTTCTCTTTTCTCTTCTTTTATTACCCTATGCGCCTAAATTCCCCCTTTTGTCTCAGTTGAGATGATCGAAACCTTGAAGACATCACTGTAATTTCGAATTTATTTTTATATTTTCAATTTATATATTTATGTATCAATTATTTTTCAGGTTTATTGCATGATTAATTGCTCAGTTTAGAGGAATTTATTCTTGGCAATAATTCCTATTTTGTTATTTGTCTTTCTTGGGCACAAAATAAGTTAGGAAACTAGATTTAGGATAATATTATGTTTCCTAGTTTATGTACAAGACTTTAATTATTCCTAGATTGTGTTTAGGATTTGTTTTTAGGATTTTACCAAGTTTGGGATTCTTGGTTGTCTATTTAAGACACAAGAACTCCTCATACTTGGACACGATTTTTAGAGCTCAAGACGGACGGATTTTTGAGAGGATTTACGCACAAGACAAGACGACGCACAAGAGAAGGAGAACACGAAGAAGAGAAAGCTACTTGGTGCCATTGATCGTAATCAACAAGATCTTTGAAGTTGCGTGACCAACGGAGAAGACCTTGCCATTCCGGCAACAAGTATTTAGTATCAAGTTTCTTGATATTTAGTTTTCATATATTACTTTATCTTTTGTATTGAACTAAAATAAAGAAGTAATATAGTTTTTGGGTTTGTACACCCAAGTTCACAAGTATTTTTACTTGTGAACTGAAATTGTTATATCATGTTCTTATCGTTTTTATTCCGCTGCTTATTTTTTCCTTTACTCTGGTCGATGTTGATAATCAATGTTGTTAACTTTGAATAACAACATCGTATAACTGAGACTTATTTTTCAAACCACAGACCTTCAAAACTTACAAGATTGACCAATTTTTGTTCTATGCATGCAACTTTCTCCACTTGATTATTATTCTAGTCGGATTAGATTAGATTATATAAATAAGAAGTAACTAAGATAGATAATTAGTTGGATTATGTGTTATCGCTCTTAGGTGAAATATTTGAACAAGTTAATATTTAATGGATTATTTATTTACTACTTAAATTTTCGATCTCGTGAGTTTTTTATGCTATCATCGAGTGAATTCTGCATAAACGTGGAAATTTCTTGGTAATAAGAGTTTACGTGAATGATTTATTTTACGTGAGACGATAATTACGAAAATTGTAATTTATTTTACGTGAGACGATAATTACGAAAATTGTAACTTGTTATTTTGCTCAAGGATCGGTGAGTTACTTCAAGGTGGAAATCAATTTCAACCAAGGCATCTTCATCAAATTATCATTTTCGTTGCAATTTTATTTATTTTAGTTGTTTTAATTGGCAATTTTTTTAGTTGTCTCGTACTTTTAGTTTCTTAATTATATTTTAAAACACCACCACCACCACCATCACCAACCCCCCCTCCCTATAAATTATATCATTAAAGAAATTTAATTAAATTCTCTCCGAGAATTCGATCCCTACTCTTGTTACTATTAAATTATTAAGTAAGATTTTGTTTGGGTCTCTCGACGGTACTACCACTAAAGCTTCCTGCAAGTTATATATTTGTGGAGCTGTTATAAACGACTGTTGATTAGGGAAGTAGAGAGTCTTGTAAGATGTATATTGAGATGCTTGAGTGCTTGTAGGTTGTAATAAAGTATGGCAATTCTTTCAAAAATAAAAATAAATTTACCCATAAGCTCCAATTAAGATGTTGAGTTTTGTAAGTTCTGCTTTTCTTTCTTATTTAAGATTTTCTAAATTATTTTAAAATTTAGTTGACTTATATAGTCTTGATCACTAACAACTTTTTGTCTTTAAAAAGATGATGAGATCTTCCCCTTTATGCTTTTAGGCGAGGAACAAAATTGCAGGGGCTTGTAACTGTTGAAAATGAATTGAGGCAATTATTCTAATGTTTTATTTCTCATGGGATAGTACTTTTCTGATTGTATTACTATATATGAATCATGTGTACCCAGCTTGCATTGATACTTGATGCACAGCTAGAAATGAGCTGTACAATCATATTTCTACTAGTTTTTATTTTACTTTGTGAATAGGGTGTGCTTATCGATAGATGAGCTGTACAATCAGAATGATCCGTATTTCTTACCTATTGTTTTGTGAGTTTTAGTTTATCTTATGCTTTTGCAGGCGAATATACCCTAATTAGATTTGCTCAAACAGAATAGGTGATGAGTTCAGCGAGACACTGTTGACTGACAAATTGTCGAAACTCAACAGCTCCCAAAATGCGTTGAATGTATCATCTCTTCTCAGGGACTTTCAAAACTTATTGCTCCAATTTTTAGTTTTAGCATTGTAACAGCAAGAAACATACATTTGTTCGGGTTTAAGTGTACAAACATTGTATGTCAATAGAGCTGTAAATGAGCCGAGACAAGCTAGTGTTTGTTTGTTGTGACTTTGTGTTCGCTTGTTTATTTTAAAGGGCATTTCATGTTCATTTATTTGTTCATGAAATTTATGGTCCACGAAACATGTTCATTGATTGTTCGTGAACTAATATTCAAATATGCTCATGTAAAATTAAAAATAATAATTCATGATATTAACTTAATGTCATGAATTAATTTTTACATGAGAATATTTGAATATGCTTATTAATATGCTCATATATATATATATATATATATATATATATATATATATATATATATATATATATATATATATATATAAGTTTAATGTCATGAATAATTATTTTTACATGTGCATATTTGAATATTAGTTCATGAACAATGCTCATTAATTTTTGTGAACTATAAATCGATCACACTTTCATGAGTTTATAGAATTTTTTAAATTACTCTTGCCAACCCTCTAAGTTAGAAATTTTGTTCTAAAATGGGATATGAAAATGTCACCTAGTTGTGTTGAAATTTGCTGCAAATTATTAGGAAAACCTCTTTCCCTTATGTATAAGAGGGTTATTGGTGTGAGAAATATAAAAATCACTTTAGCACTTATGACCATTAATGTATCAAGTCACATTATATTCAACTCTTTACATTGTTGTCTTTTGATTTTAATGGAAAATTCACTGCCAAACAAAGAACATGCTCTGATTTAGACTGCAAACAAGAATTGTATAAGCTTGCTAAAATTTATTTATTTATTTTTTTGGTGTAATTTATCGAAACGGTTAAGATCTTAATGAGGTAGTCATTTGACTATGGTTAGCCAAAAGTTTGTTAGAAAAAATTTTCTTAAGCCTTGATTTGAGATGACTTCACGTATGTTATGTGAAGTGACTTTGCATTCTGAATATCTAACTGTTTAATAACGCTTCGCCATTGATTTTTTAAATGCTCGAGTAATGCTTATGATGATGGAGAGGCACTTTGAGTTCTAGGGGTTTCACAATTTGAAGATTTACCATGTAAATAGAACTGTTTGATATGGATATGTAGCATCACCGAAAAGTTAGTAAAAAATAAAGTATGTACTTTAGGGTTGGGGGTGCTTGCAGTGTAAGTATCACAATAGATTCTGCTGTATTTAATATGAAGTCTTGGATTCACTTATTGTTTGACGCTATAATATTCATAGCTGTAAATACGTACTTTATTCATCCACTATCACAGCAATTATATATAACAATGTTCTCAGAATTAAAAGAAAACAAGATCAATCTAAAACAATCAGAAAATATGGTCATACTATGATGACCTTCTATTAAGGCTAAAAATATGCGACAATCTCCTAAAAAAGGAAACAACATATATGGTCAAGGATCTCCAATACTCCCTCAAGTTGGCTCGTGAAGATTTCGAACACCCAACTTGGATAATAAGTCACGGAACCGGTCCGTACCCAGTGCTTTAGTGAGGATGTCCGCTAGTTGTGCATGAGTAAAAACCTTAGCTAGGCAAATTTCTCCGGATTGAACTTGTTCTCGGACAAAATAGCAATCCATTTCCACGTGCTTAGTACGTTCATGAAAAACCGGATTCGCTGCTATGTGTAAAGCGGCTTGGTTATCACAATATAAGATGGTGCCATCTTCTTGCAAAGCTCTCAAGTCCTTCAATAGCCACCGTAACCATAATATTTCACTAACGGTAACCGCCATGGCACGATATTCAGCTTCAGCCGATGATCTCGAGACAACTGCTTGCTTCTTTGTCCTCAAGATATCGGGGCTCCTCCAAGGGTAATAAAAATAGCCAGTGCATGAGCGACGGGTAAAACTACAACCTGCCCAGTCCGCGTCGCAAAAAGCTACATGTTGTAACCCTCCATGTTGAGGTAGGAATATACCTTGCCCAACTGTAGTCTTGAGATAGCGTAATACACGAACAGCTGCGTCCATATGTTCCTTTCTTGGATCACTGAGGAACTGGCTAAGGGTGTTGACAGCGTAGGTGATATCGGGCCTTATTACTGTCAAGTAAAGAAGTCGTCCCACTAGTCTTCGATAAGTACCCGAATCAATGTGTGGGCTGGAGCTGGGTTTTCGAAACTGCAAATTCTGTTCCATGGGAAATGTGCTAGGACGACCACCTTAAATGCCTGCTTCTTCCAATATATCGAGTGTGTATTTACGTTGGCTTAAAACGAGGCCATCGGGGGCTTTAGAAACCTCAATCCCCAAGAAATACTTCAATGGACCCAAGTCTTTAATGCTAATAGTGTTGTGCAAGAAGGACTTTGTTGCATGAATATGATTGATATCAGTCCCAGCAATTATCACATCATCCACATAAATTAAAGCAGTAGTGTAGATATCTCCAAACTGGTATATAAAAAATGAGTGATCTGCCCGAGACTGATGAAAACCCCTATCAAGAAGAGCTCGAGTAAATTTATAGTACCAATTTCTAGAGGCTTGTCGTAGACCATAGAGTGGTTTTTGTAACTTTCATACCCTTGTCTCCCATTCTTTTGCAAAACCTTGAGGAATGCGCATGTAGACATTCTCGTTTAAATCACCATGTAAGAACGCATTATTTACGTCCAATTGGTGAATGCTCCATCCTCTCTTAACTGCAACGGTAATAAGACATCTGAATGTTACCAATTTTGCCACAGGAGCAAAAGTCTCATGGAAATCTATCCCTTAGACTTGTGTGAATCCTTTAGCCACCAAACGTGCTTTGTAGCATTCAATTTCACCATTGGGTTTGAACTTGATTTTATATACCCATTTGGAACCCACCACTTTCTTTCCTGGGGGTAAGGCTTCAAGTGTCCATGTCCCATTTTTCTCAAGAGCATCAATCTCRTTTTGCATRGCCTCTCTCCACTTAGGGTCCTTCACAGCCTGACTGAAATATTTTGGCTCATCATGCGAGGTGATGGCTGCTAAGAAGGCTTTGTGAGCATCAGTGAACTTATCATATGAAACATAATTAGATAAAGGATATACCTGCGAGATCACTAAATGAGTAGTAGACTGTGGATGTTGTAAGGAAGAGGGCAAGTCAGTTTCGAATCCAGAGAAATGCTTGGGCTGCCGGCGTTGTCTAGTTCCCACCCTTATATCTCCTTGACTCGCCTCCATTCCAGAACCCTGTTGTTCGATACTAGGAGCTACAAATGACCCTTCTTCAGTTCCATTTATCAATGAGGCTGGAGTTGCTGAAATTGGAGTAGCTGAAATTCCATCCCCAGCATGTGTTGATGGAGCAACAGTGGGGGTATCTTCTAATGATGGGCCAATTCCATCATCTAGAAAATTTGATTCCCAATTTTTCTCCCTTAATGACAAGACTTCATTGTTATTGACCACAATATTATCAACCCTCCAAGGTGAAATATGTTCAAAAAAAGTTACATCCCGAGACGTTAGGATTTTTCTAGTTTGAGCATCGTATACACGGTACCCCTTTTGTCCATTCGGATATCCAACAAAGATGCATGGTCTCCCCCTTATGCCAATTCTTTCTCCTTTCCCATTATTATCATGAGCATATACCAAACAACCAAAAAATCTCATATGATCATAAGTTGGTTGTTTACCAAATAAAATTTCAAAAGGGGTTCGATTCTTTATAGCCTTTGAAGGAAGCTGGTTGATAATGTGAGTACCAGTCAAGATACACTCCCCCTAAAAACGAATAGGTAGGTTAGCATGAAATCTCAACGATCGTTCTACCTCTAATATGTGCCGATGTTTTCGTTCGACCACTCCGTTTTTTTGTGGAGTATCGGTGCAAGAAGTCTCAAGTAGAATTCCATGACTAGCATAAAAATCAAACATGAAATTTGATTTAAATTCACCCCCATTGTCTGATCTTATTCTTTTCACCTTTGTGTTGAATTGTGTATGCACCATATTACAAAAGGTGGTTAAATAATTTTGAGCCTCTGATTTAAATCTCATGAGAAAAACCCAAACTCCCCTACTATAGTCATCGACAATGGTGAGAAAATAGTAAGCACCCGAAAAGGAAGGCGTCTTATATCCACCCCATATATCGCAATGAATAAGTTCAAAACAACAATGAGTCTTTATTGAACTATTTGGAAGAGACAGACGAGTTTGTTTTGCTTTCATACAAGGCTCACAATGCTTCAACCGTGCACTACTAACATTATTCAAGAATTGACTGATAAAAGAAATTTTCTCACTCGAGGCATGTCCAAGCCGTTGATGCCAAACTTCAGAGCTCACAGACGTTGCCACTGACATTGCCACCCTTCCATTTTGCTTTGGCTCGAGACAATACAGCCCATCGCACAGTCTACCCGTACTAGTCAGCTTCCTTGAGTGTAAGTCCTGTACAACGCAAAAATCAGCAAAGAAAGTCATTGCACAGTTCAGATCCTTCATAAGCTTGCTTACTGACAATAGATTACATTGAAAGTCTGGTATATTCAAGACATTATCAACTGTAAGACCATTAGGAAGAGTAGTTTTTCCAACACCTTTCACAGGAATTTTATCCCCATTTGGGATTTGGACAGGAGGTCCAACTACGTCCCTTTGCGAATTCAGGTTTTTAAAATTGCAAGTTATATGTTCTGTTACCCCTGAATCAATAATCCAAGGTCTTTTGAAAAGTATCTTACCATCCATGTTTACCGATGGGCCTGAAGTGTTTCTATCAGGCGAATCATCACCTTGAGAAAAGAATTTCATCATTGTGTCGAACTGATCCTTTGAAACACCCGGTATGGGGCATCCATCAAAATTGGCTGCCGCTGCCTGTGGTGGTTTGGAACTAATAACGGATTGTCTCTGTTGGTTGCCCTATCGTGATGCTTTGGGAAACCACTCCGGATATCCAATCAACTCAAAACACATCTACTTGGTGTGTTTTGATTTTCCGCAGTGACTGCACTTCATGTTTGCAGTGATTGCTCTACGTCCCGCCTTTCGATCGTTATTTCAGTCGCCGGTGTTAACAGCCATGTTCTCTCCACGAATTTGGGTTGTAAATGCAGCGGCCTCTACAGTGTGTTTCCTTGCTTCCATGATTAGTCTTCTTTGCTCATCCTCAGAAACAAGGTGGAACGCCACACTCACATTAGGAATTGGATTGGTGCTTAAGATCCGAGTCTTGATCATTCCAAACTCCTCGTCTAAACCCATGAGGAATTCATAAAGCCTCTCCTTTTCCCTTATAGCAAGGTTCCCCTTTTCAACATTGCAGTTGCATTTGCCGCAAGTACATTTAGGTACAGGGGTCATTGATTGGATCTCTTCCCAAAGGCTCTTTAATTTTGTGTAATAAGCCGACAGGCCTTGTTTTGTCAAGTATTAGCGACAAGTTGTCGCAACTCAAATGCACGTGGAGCGCTTTCTTTGCCGAATCGTTCTTTCAATTCCAGCCATATCTCATGTGTGGTTTTAGCGTATTTCATGCTGGCACCAACCTCCTTGTCCATGGAACTATGCAACCATCCTTTCACCATGGCGTTGCATCTCATCCAGTGTGTATATTCTGCTGCATCTTCTTTTGGTTTCGAGATAGTACCATCTACGAATCCGAACTTATTTTTGGCATATAGAGCATTGCTCATTTCATTTACCCAGTCCCCATAGTTTCCGTCTCGTAACAAATCACCAACGAAAACTTGCCCCGGATTGTCCGAGGCATGGGTGTAATATGGGGATAAATGATCGATCGTTTCTTTTCCGTCCGTCATCGGTATATTGTGACGGCAGTTGGTTGATTTGAATGGTTTATTTAAGTGAGAAGGGATTTATTGACTCCCAAGTTTAGCTCTGGTACCATGTTTGACGCTATGATATTCGTAGCTGTAAAATACGTACTTTATTCATCCACTATCACTGCAATTATATATAACAATGTTCTTAGGATTAAAAGGAAACAAGATCAATCTAAAACAATTAGAAAATATGGTCATACTATGATGACCTTCTATCAAGGATAAAAATATGTGACAATCTCCTAAAAAAGGAAACAACATATATGGTCAAGGATCTCCAATACTTATTTATATCCAATGGCCACTAAATTTCGGGACAAGCAAATTAGGTTAAAATAAAGACAAAATTCATAAACACAACACATTTACGACAAAAACACTTTCCCTCTATTTCTAAAGCTCTTAAACTCAAATTTGCAACCATTTTCAAATCCATACACAACAATGGCAACTCACTGCAACAATAAAGGAGAAAATAGTGGAGAAAAGAAATGCGGTCATGATAAACGCAGACAAAATCTTCAAAAATGTGGAGGGTGTGGATTGGGATCGGATTGAGATGGAAAGGTAAAAAGAAATATCCCATGGAATGATAAATACAAATTAAGAGCGGAGTATATTTTAAGATTTATTACATATATGAAAGCCATAAAAATGTATATGTATGTTGTTCTATATCAAGTGGTTGAAAAAAATTCTCGGATTTTTTTTTTACTCTCTAAAAATTGTTGATAACATAAATAGTTTTTTTTTATAAATTAATTATTTTGTTTATGCATATGTTAATATATCTTTTTTTTTCTTTTTGCACTCATAATAGAACATGTGGATGATTGGAATGAAAATTCAACTTCTCTAAAGATTGATGATACAATGGATGATTGTATTCGAATTGGAATGGAGTTTGATAGTGTAGAGGATAGATGGGATTTTTGGAGAAAATATGACAAGAAAACAAGGTTTTGTGGTTGGAATACACTACGCAAATAAAAGTAAAAATAACAGTATTGTTAGCAATTCGGTTTTTGTGTGTTATAAACAAGGAGTTCGTGAAAATGACAAAAGGGTTAAAAATAAATCTCACCAACGTTGCGAAGTAAGAACTGATTGTCAAGTAAAATTTAATGTGAAGCAAAACTCGAAAAATGGTAAGTACATTATAAAAGAGTTTGTAGGCACCCATAACCACGACCTTGAATCGAGAGAAATGGTTCATTATTTTCGCTCAAATAGAGAAGTGAGTGCATCTCAAGCTCTCGCAATAAATTTGGCACACGATTCTAGGATTATGCCTAAAGAAACTCAAGAATTGTTGTATAGGAAGTCCGGTGGGAGATAAAAGTTGGGATTTATCAAAGAATATCAAAAACTTACCTAATAAATAGGAGAATAAAAGAGATGGTGTTGGGTGAACTTTGAAGCATTGTCAGATATTTTGAAGAGAAAAAAAGCACCGATTCTTATTTCTCTCATGATTTTCAGTTTCCTGATTGTGGCATGGTAACTAATATTCTTTGGATTAACGGTAAAATGAAAGCTTATTAAGTTGATTTTGGTGATATAATTACCTTCGACACAACATATGGCACTAATAAGGAGTTGAGACCCCTTGGTGTTTTTACTGGTTTCAATCATCACAGGGAGATAACAATTTTTGGTGCTACACTATTGTATGATGACACGATCGAGTCTTTTGTTTGGCTTTTTAAGACTTTTCTTAGAGCTCATGGTGGTAAAAGACACAGGACTTCACTAATCAAGATGCCGCAATGGCTAATGCTCTCGGTGTTGTGATGGCAAATACATATCATGGGTTGTGTACATGGCATCTCAATAAAAATGCACTTAAGCATTTGTCTTGTTATCAAAGTCCGGAATCCGACGTATTGGGAGATTTATGTCGATGTATGTATGAGTATTAGGATGTAGATGAATTTGAAGAAGCCTGGAACTACATGTTAGAGATGCACGGTTTAGCAATGGTTAGATCAAACTTATGCACCGAAGGGAAAATGGGCAAAATGTTTCATGAAATAATCTTTCACTTTAGGTATTCGTACTACTCACATGAGCGAGAGCTTAAAAAAATATTTGGAGAGTCGTCTGAATTGTGCTTTTAGTGCCACTGATTTTTTCAGACAATTCGATATAGTTGTAGCTGATAAGAGGGAAAAAAAGTTGGCTTCAGAATTTAGAGCTACACAACAATTGCCTCTGTTAAGCATTGCCGAGTGTCCGATACTTCAACAAACTTCAAAAGGCTACACATATTTTATATTCACTCTTTTCCAAGATGAGTAAAAGCATTCATCAGTAGCAATGATTAAAGATAAGTATAGAAGTGAGCCACCTACTTGGTTTACTATTATCCATCACGGTAAATTACACAAAGAGTATCGTGTGCTTCGTGCTAGTGATGAATAGTTCTCATGTAGTTGCATGATGATTGAAGGTGTGGGGTATATATGTTCACATGTTTTGAGAGTATTGAGATTTTTTGATATCTTTGAGATACCAAATAGATATATTTTGAATCGGTGGGAAAGGAGGGCTAGGAGACTACAGAATTTGAAAGCCAGTGATGTAGATGAAAAAGATGAGGAATGGGATGAGAGAATACAGTCCAAGTTTTTGAGGATGATATACCAAGCTGCAAAGAATGAAGTTTCTCGTGGTCTACTAGAGAAAATGTTTGACGAATATGTAGACAAGATCTACGACGCACCTATGGGAGAAGAAATCTCAAATAACAACAAAGTGTTGAAGTTGGTTGAGAATACAATGGGAAATATGAAAGGGCTAAAAAATAAAGAAGGAAACGACGATCGAAAAGAATAAAGCCATTACATGAGATTAGAACAAAGAAAAATAAGACTTCTCGTGTGCAAATTAGAGAGGTATTTATGTTGAGCTTTTATTAATACTTTGCCTGATAAAGTTTCTAAAATCAATTCGCATGGTCACATCTGAGTTTTGAATATATGAGTTAAGGTTAAAATCAAGGATTCAATTCCTTTTTTGTGTAGTGTCTAATTATTGAACATTCTGGAATAATAAAATAATTATGAAATAATTATTGAACATTCTGGAATAATAAAATAATTATGAAATATACTTTCCATCCATTCATAAATGAGATTCTTTTTTTCGTGTAATTAATATTGCACTATTTACCTTGTACAAGAACCCGTGGCAATGCACATTGATAACCCTACCCATGAATTCTTGCCTTTATCGCTTCCGAATACCTCTGCACCATTCTCATTATCTGAAGACCCCAATTGCCCGATTTGGGACATTAGAATTTGATATGAGTTTTACACTATTGTTGTCATTATTATTTTAGTAATTTCTTTTATGGCTATATTGATGTTTCTGTCCCTTTTGATGAATTTCAAATACTAAGATTTATCTTCAATTTTTTAATGCATTGTTATATGCTCATCTTATTTTTTTAAGAAAAACTTGGTACATAGCTATTAGTAGTTGTTAAAGGATAAAAAATAATCTTGGATTTTAAACTGTCTCATAAAAGAAAATAATATATTGGGATAATGATAATATCTGCCCCGATATTTGTAATATTTGCGAAAGACCCAAACTAAGTTTTGGGAAGCAAAGGCATGAAGGCTCTGCAAGACCTTCGGGGTTCTGGTGGGTTATTTTACATGTACTAGTTAATATGGATAAATTAAAATATGAAGTATTGTCTTTCTTTGATATGGTGATTCCATAGTTTTGTTGTTGTCGTGTGTGTGTGTGTAATTGCTCAAACCTCTGGGGTAGTTTTTCTAATGATTCCAATTACGAGCTGAAGAACAATTATTATTATTTCTTATTTTAAAAAAAAAAAAAAAGAGGTCTTTGATTTGCAGATCCACGAGGCCTTTTCTTTCCGCTGCCTCGAAACACACTGTTTGTGTGTCCTTGTTCAGAACCATTATCCCAACCTACAAACGGGCCAAAAGAAGCATGGGAAGCACTTCAACTCTTCTGTGAAGGATCCAGAGGAGTCCAAAGAACCAAACTAAGAATGCTAGCGACACAATTTGAAGTGCTAAGAATGGAGGAAAGTGAAACCATTGCCAGCTATAGTGCAAAGCTTCTTGACATTTCAAATGAATGTCAATCTCTGGGATCTCCCATTTCAAATGAAAGGCTTGTGAGCAAATTCCTGCGATCAGTAACGGAAAAATTCCATACGAAA
>BMAC01000006.1:1763212-1771009 GCA_014905375.1 Phtheirospermum japonicum | reverse complement strand
TCCACAAAGCTGTAGATGACATTCAAGGCTTTAGTGTTGGCATTTGAAGTAGCAAGTTCTTCTGCGGTCCAATCAACCTCATTTTTCAAAATGATGTCACCGTCCGGATCATCACTCCTGGGAAGCCTCCCATCTAGTTAGAATTGCACGCCAGGATCTTTCGTCCATCGTCTTAATATATGCTCGTATCCTGACTTTTCCAAATTGCATAGTTTGTTCCATCCAACACAGGAGGTCGAATTGCAACATTCATTGCATTATCCATTGTTGTCCTTAAAAGTCGCGCAGGAATCTCACATATTAGAGTCAGGTGATCGCTCTTAATACCGATTGAAAGTTTTGAAGGGCTTTAATAATTTGTATGAATGTTTGATGTTAGTAATTATGTTGAAACATTCTTACTAACATATGTGCAGAAAGATATATCAACAATGATTTTGCCTGTGAGTTAAAACAACTCACAGAACGCGACCGTAGGCCAAAAGGTATATTACTAGAAATATTTACAGATCCAACAAAATGATTCTAGTAACATTACAAAAAGATAAAAATAAAAATTTCTCCTAAAATTCTTCTCGTTCAAACAGGTATGAACTAAGAGAATAAAACATAAAATGGAGCAGGAATGATGTAGCAGTGTTTCTGTTTTTCTGTTGCTTGTCTTCGTAATTCCTCCAGATGAAAATGCTAAGTACTTATAGCTCAACTTCTTTGAAGGAGTCCTTGCTCCACATAACAAGGTCTTGATAATTATCTCTTAAGATATTTAAGAGATATGGACTCCTATGTCTACTAATATTCTAACCAACACTAGAGTTCATAAAGGCAAACATTCTTTAAAAACTAATAACTAAATTAATAGAATTAAAATCCCCCGTGGACAAAATCCTATCATGTATAAAATCTCAGTTTGGTGTGTTTAAGGTATATTCCTAAGCATTTGGTTGTAGTATTGCTCCAGTTATTGCGGGTGTGAGCAATTTTTGTAATAGCTAAAAACTCTGCAAAAGGAAAAAGTCTCTCTTTCTATCTTGTTTGCCTTAGAAATGATGAAAAATTCTTGTTTTCAAATTGTCTCTTTTCCTTGATGAATTGGATTATGAAAAGCCCAACTACTGTCGAGCTACTTTGTAAGAATTTCTACCCGTAACAACGTCGGTCGATAAACTAGTAAGTTGTCATGTTTTAAAACTAAGTATACTTACTAAATTATTTCACATCTTTCCTACAAAAAAAAAAAAAAAAAACTTAATAGTCAAATAAAGGATTGCCTTAAAACATTATCGGTTCTTCCTTAAAAGAAATGGTTATGAAGCAGCTCATCAAGGGTTCTTCATCACGAGTTCCTCAGGATTAACATTTTTTCCCCTCATGGACTTGTGTTAAAACATGAACATATTATCTTTTCCTAGTCACCCATATTTATGTTATTTTCCTTGTTAATAATAAACATATACGTATTGCTATAAACTAGAGAGAAAACAGAGAAAGTATATAGAGAAATTCTCAGGTCTATATTTCATTATAACTGAAGCCTTATTTATAGGAAAACTTCCAATGGTATAATCGTAATTACATAATCTCATCAGGGGTAAAATAATCATTAAACATAAACATAATAAATATAAATACTATTCACAATAGTGAATTGGTTGGTGGTTGAATGTTTATAACACTCCCCCTTGAATAATTAGTACATAAATATTTCATAAACTAGTTGAAGAAAAACCCAATGGGCAAAAAACTTCCAAACTGTTTGTAATGGATTTTGTGTCGATAATAAATTATTGTACCATGACTTTGCTAGGAAAATCCTGTGGGACAAAAGCTGAGCAATATGGAAGTGTAGATTTTCTCCCCCTCATATTGATCATTATTTTTGGAGTAATCATGTTTTGCCTCATTAAAACCATGTCAAGAAAACCCTGTGGGAAAAATTTGATCGAAGGAAAAAAAGTACAACTACTCCATCTTATTTTATATCTTTGAGAAACTATATTAATTTCATCTTCAGTCCTCATCATATTATGAATATGCCTCGTTAGAACCTTATTAGGAAAAACCCAGTGGGAAAAATCCTAATAAAGGAAAAAGAGTACATTATTCATATTAATATACGGCTTTAAGTTACCTCGTTTAAAACCTTGTTAGGAAAACCCAATGGGACAAAACCTCAGCCAAGGGAAAAAGAGTGTAACGCGTATTTTATAAGTATGCTTCGGGCATCTCAAAATCCTTCTGGGATTTGTACGAGTATATCATATAAATCACTTGATCCTCTTCATAAAGATTTTAAGATATCTCATATTTATCGCATGATGTATCATATTCAGTACTTACATGCAATCGACACATTCAAACCCATTATCTTTAGGTCATCGAAATACATGTGAAAATCTCTTTTATATTAGTTGTGACCAGGCTGCCTCATTAAAAACCTTCTTTGGAAAAACACTTTAAGATAAAAACCACAACTAAGGAAAATAATATAGCTTATGAATTTATTTCACAACAATACCATTGTTTTAAGTCATTATATGTATTAGTAATATAATCGAAACTTCTTTAGGAGTGCCAGTCTCACTTTTCATCAAACCCACATATTACTATTTTCATTATAAATCAACATCGATATTTCTCGATAAGTTTTAATATCCTCATTATCAATAACGATATTCTTTTATTGTGTGTCGATACTTTTCAATTTCATATCATTCCCATAAGAATTTAATATATCGAGATATCTCATAACCAATCCTTTTCAAGGATTTACTCACAATAATAATGTCTATATACTCTTTGAAAGTATATGCCTCCTATATCATCCATTTGATATTTGTATTTGGGGAAATACTCGATGCTTTTGATTTATCAAAGCATGTGTAGTTGGCACATAATATTATTATAAATCTTTCTTATAACATTTTCAACTATCAATACTCCCCCTCATGCTAAGAAAAATCTGAAATCAAACCCATACAACTGGTATAAATATTTAATTTTAATAAGGGAGTTCATATTATTTTGTACTCTGTTCTCGATATGAACTGGAGGACTTTTAAAATTTTATCAATTGATATTCCACTCGTATACGCATATCCGATCATTCTATGATTTATTCATGTTCTTGGGATATTTTACTAGTTTTATCATTTGATTTGAAAATCGTTCTCATATTGAGAGCAAATCACCTCGTAAACTTCCAGTTACGAGTCATATACTCATGTGACTATTTGTGGATCCATAAAATCTAGTAGCACACGTGGAGGGACAGTGGGCCCATATATATCACATCCCCATATATTATTAGGAATTCATTCCCAACTTTTGCTAGTAATAAAATTTCCATTAATTGAGAACAGTTAACGACAAATTCATGTTTCTTCAAATGAATTATTACTTGACATTATTGAACATTTGTACCTGGAAGATACATATATCTATAGTTATCTCCAGCATGAGGTATTTATTTAACATATAGATAATTTACCGCCATATCACATCATCTTTCGGTGATATTTTAATTAAACTACTGATCAAATACAGCTTCCAAACACAGTAGAGTAGATCGTACTTCTGATAGTACTATTTACTATTTAAATGCAGTAGCGTATTTCATACGCTTCATACTAGTCTATAAAATATCGAGATAATCACAATATTCACATCAACAAAGGTCCAAATTTCTTAATGATTTCAATACTCTTAAGTCTTCGTAAATACTACCCATTTCTTCCAATAAATATCTTAAAAAGAATTTATAAATCTCGATTCGAAAGGTTGAGAGTGTTAATGTGTTATGACATCCCAGAAGATATTCGATTTTTAATCGAAGTACAAGTTCGATTATCTGGTGAATTTCCAAGCTCATTCAAGTATATCCCAGGTACGGGTAGAAGTAATTTTGCAAAGAAATGCAGAGCCAAAAGATTAGGTGGATGCTATAAATGTGCTCGATGGAACTGTGACACACGATTCAAATCTTTGGGTTTTGTCTCCAAAAATCGAGAAGATAAAATAACATTCATCAAAGATGGTTTGAGTAAGGAATCTTTGGATCATAATATCCAACAGATTCTTGAGACACATCCTAGTGGATACGTGCATCGTGAGCTTATGGCTTTGTGGGTTCAATTTAAAGATGAGCAAGAACGATATAGTCTCGAGAAATTTATTTCAACAGATCCTGTTTGTAATCCCAGTTTATCAAAATATCAAAACCATTAATATAAATATTTATCAATTGCCGAGTGATAGGGAATTCAAAAGAATGTAGAAACACCATTAACAATACGAATTTAAGGAGAATTTTATTTAGAGCATAAAGATGTGTGAACATACATAGCAACTAATACATTTTGATTCCTATCAGAAATGCTAACATAAAATAAATCAGACAAAGAACAAGAACACGGAGCAAGAAATCACTTGTACCATATTCCATGGTAAAAGTTAACATGGTAAGTGCGATAACCACAATAATCCTGATTATCATTATCATTCGTTCAAACATTTTTAAAAAAATTAGTGTTGAGAATTCATGAGAGAGTATGAGGTAATTGTTAAATGAAATGTGAGTGTATTTATAGATTGAAAAATCACTATTACTAGCCGTTTCTAGCCATTGGGAAAAGTGAAAGGAGTGTAAAAATCTTTCTACCATGTAGTAGAATTTTATTATTTTGTAAAGCTTTATTTCTTTAAATAGGTAATATCTTATATGTCGTTTTTCTTTTACAACAGTCAAAAGGAAAACAGTGATATCATTTATTATCCGTCGTTTTTATTTTGCGACAGTTAAAAAGAAAATAGTGATATGATTTATTAGCTCGTGAATATATCCCACAATCGTCAAAAGTAAATAGTGAATTCATTTACGATCTTGTAAAAACTTCTCTATAAATAAGGGGTCACAGATCATAAAGATGTATCTTTCACAAACATCAAAAGCTTTAGTATAGAAAAGATAGATGAAAGATTCAGAATCCTCGCAAAGAGGTAAATCCTTTTTTAATTCATTCAAAACTATATGTATTCTTGGTGGATCTGAAATGATAGGTCATATTCCATATATAGATATGGCAATTCAACTTGTGAGAGAATTAGGCAAGCAAAAGATAGATATACTATATGGAGGAGCCGACTACAGACTTTATAATAGTCTAATATCATCTGCACATTACTGGGGAATAGATGTGAGTATCATACCTTTTCATAGAGTTAAAACCAGCATGGGTCCAGCTGGAATGAAACTTCAAACACAATCTTTTCATGATTGTATGATGTACATGGTAAACAACAGCGATGCTTTCATCCATACCAAACTTATATGCTTGTTAAATATTGATAATTTCTTTAACGCTTTGCTCAATTTTCTAAATCAATGTGTAGATCATAAGTTTATTTCTCATTCAGCGAGGGAAATACTTATATCTGGCAACACAATGTCTGAGCTACTTACAAAACTTCAAGCATATATTCTAGTTCAAGATTCTGTGGAAGTTAAAACTTGTCAGCCACAGACTGTCTGTGTTAAGCGAGAAAGAAACCTTGATCCTTTAGATCTCTCATTGTAAACTCTCATGACTAGTAAGGGGTGGCAGAGTTACGGAGCTAAATACTCTCGAGACGCACCCCACCAATTTCATGAGTTTAATATATGTTTCTTTATTTCAATGTCAAGCGTTTATTGCTTTTAAGCTAATTTCAATATCTTAACTTTTGACTGTTTTGTACTTCTTCTGGAGTAATAATAATATCATTTTGCTTTTATGCAAATATAGAGATTTAGTGCTTCATGACTATAATGTCAATTATATATGCTTCTTTGAGAGCACTTCATTATCATGTCGATGTGATCTCGTATGATTCTTTCAATTGGTAATTTTGTCAATTTCATACATTACTTATCGGTACTTTCTAGTACCCCTTACTCAGTTCTCTCCATTAATATTCAACAAACGTGGAGAACGAACTCCATTTCTATTGACTGCTACTTCGGGGGCAGGATTCATATGTTTGTTTAATTATTTCTTTAAAGTAGGATTTAGCCAATTGAGCCGAACTTTTATGTTCCTTTCAGAATTAAATTACTGGTTAAGCAATGTGTGTCTACGTTTGAAAGGGTTTTAGTTCGCCCGCTAGAGAACGGGGTCACTTGTAGACTTGGCAAGTCAACTCGGGTCGATCTCTCAAGGAATGGGAATCGGATTTTATGATGCTTATTATACTAATACCACAATTCTATCTAAAAACACTCGATCAATTTTGGGTTTTGAAAATGATTTAACTTCAATTAAATTAAGAAAAACGAAACTCTCTTGTCTCGAGGGTGTCAACCTCTCGACAAGATGAAAGGAAAGCAGTTGATGTGAAATGAGTACGAACTAATACTAAACTTGCTCATGATAACAAACATACTCTTAACTAAAAGCTAATGATGACAAACTAATATAATTACCAATATTAGTGCTAAATGCTTGCGAGAACAATTCATATCACAAATCAATAACACAAATACTAAATTGCTCCAAGAACTCAACTAAACAACCACAATCTCATTCGCTATTAAATAACAACTGTTCCTCAAACATGAATATCCCAAAACACAAAAATAAACTACAAATACCCAATACTTTAACAAATGATATGCGTAACATTATCCAACATACTCTCCAATCGATTCTAAATAAATCACAAATCAACTAATACGAAAAAAATTCAGAAATACGAGTTCAGAAGTTACTAATCGTTGAACTACATTCAATGAGTGGAAAGGATGAACGAAAGCGCTCCGAAAGCTGTGTGGAATCCCAAGTCTTATCACGAACCCAGAACCCTTGCCACGAGCGGAAGCTGCTGCGAACCAAACTTCGATACGGCATTGCACAAGTTTATACTAGAGGTATGAGAGATGTGTCAAATATCTCAACCTTTTTTGGTGTTCTAAGGTGTCTCTCACCTCCAAAAGACCTCCAAGGGTAAAATTCCCTCAAACCCTAGCCTCCCTGCCATTTTTAAACACTCTCCAGACATATAATTCTATAGAAATCTGCTGGTGTAATGTACTTGTCCGATCGGACGAAGGTCTTGTCCGACCGGACAGATACTACTGTCCTCTCGTCCGATTGGACACTGGTCTTGTCCGATCGGATGGAAGTGTCTGCCAAAATTTCTGACACTGGGTTTTGACACTGGGTAACCCAGTGTGGATGACATACCCAGTGTCAGCTGCAATGTACCAAATCCGGGCCCAATTTCTTTGAAACTCCGCTCGTGGGCCCACACTCGTCCACTTTAACACCGAAAGACTTTAAAATACCTAAAATAAACATAAAATGTGGTAAAATAAGTCGAAGATACATAAATACAAAAATATGCTAAATCAATCCAACTTATACCCAAAATTAACAACAAATCTAACTAAAACACTAACTAAATATACAAAAATCGTGACAAATACGTGCGAGTCACCAATCGTGTGGTATAACCCACCACATTGGTTATATTGCAATATTTAAAGTGCGTAGCAGAAATTAAATTGTGTTAATTAAATTGCATAATCAATAACTACTTTTTCAGAAGTAGGATCTGCTTAGTAGATGGTATCACCCATCACTTGGTATATAAAATACAGAAATATGTAAAACCATCCATCTTGTGATAATTGAACTCATCACATAGGAGGTATAACGATATTTAAATAACAGAAATTAAAATCAACAAATAGTGGTATAACCCACCACTTGGACCTTATTACAGTAAATAATGCAAGAATTAAATTACAAATATTTAACT
>BMAC01000006.1:1730712-1758212 GCA_014905375.1 Phtheirospermum japonicum | reverse complement strand
TATATGTCCCATCAAAGTATCTTGATATATTTCACCTTCAACGGTTTGGGATTCATTAAAAAGTCTCGACACTTTTACTTTATCACAGTTCTCAGGAAAATTCACTTGGACTGCTTTTCAATGATGAGATTCAAACATTCAACTTGTTCCAAGTGATCAACTAAATTTTCATAGTTTTCCGATTGAACCAAGTTCGTGGGATTTCCATTCATTCATTAAACACATTCCCTCTAACAAATTTCTCAATTGATCTCGATTAAGTCCTTTCGTGAGAGGATCAGCAATACCGTCTTGTAAATTAACATAGTCAATAGATATTACTCTATTCGAGAGCAATTGTCTAACAGTGTTATGTCTACGAAGAATATATCAAGACTTTCCATTATACATACAATTTTGTGCCATTCCAATAGCTGTTTGGCTATCACAATATATCAACACGGGACTTACTCAAACATGAAATATCTTCCAAAAAGTTATAAAGCCATTTTACTTCTTCACCGTCTCTATTTAAAGCTATAAACTCAAGCATTCACCACCAGCCTTTACAATCCTAACCTTCTACGAATCTCAGAGTTGTAACTTTTAGTGCAGGGACTTCGTGGTGCATTCGAATTCATCAATAATAGTCGCAACAAGCACCGCAATCTTGTCCTCTTATCAAAGATAATATAGTGTTGCACATCAGAGGTCAATCATTGCAAGACTCCCAGGTTATTTTACATGGATTTATATAAAGAACTACTTGATGCCCACTCCAGTCCATGAAAATCAAGAGACAGTAAGTCTCCATATGCTTGATCAAGAATATCAAATAATTGTGTGCCCACTTAATATTGACGTCAGTGTATATCGAAAATAACACTAGCAGCAATAATCCTAAAACAAACACCATAAAATTCAAAATTAAGGAAAATAACACAAGACAAAACAACTTCAAAATAAACACCAGAAAATCAAATTTTAGAAAAACAATACATCTTTGGCATCAAGATTGCATATTTGCCTCTCAATCATTTATAACATCAAGCAAACAATACGAGATTAAATAACCTTATATGCTTTCGATTTATAGTAAACAAACTCTCACCATATAGATACAAATGAATCTCGAACAAGCAACAATTTCGAATGAACCCTAAGACCCAAACAAAGGGCCCTAAATGCTATTTGAATAAAGAATGGCCAACAACAAGAACAGAAGGCAACAAATATTGACAGTGGCGACAGATTCACAATGGAGGTATGTGGTTGAGAATTCTGTTCATGCTTTCATGGTGAATGGGTTCGGAGAAAGAAAGAAGAAAAGTGAAATATTTTTTACTAAATTAATAATATTTATTAATCTTATTAATATATTAAAAGGCAAAATAAATATTTAAACTCAAAAGGACAAAGTACACATTGCAAATTAATATCAGTATTCAAAAGAATAAAAATTATTCTTTATCCTATACGAAGATAAAATCAAGTACAACGAGCACTTATAGTTAGAAAAGAAAGGTCCAACTGAAAATCAACTTTTTTTTAAGTCTCAAACACTCCGTGAGAAATCATATCCCCAAAACCAGTATTAAAAAAATTGAGAAATTAATAAAACAATCAACACCTGAATATTTCTAGTGATAGAACAGAAATTTTTGATTCCTAAACTTAGATAATGTATGCCTATTGAAAAGTAAAACCGGCCACCTTCAAGCCTTTCCAAAATTACATGACACAATCCTGGGCCCTGTGACTACAATGATACACTAAATTTGTCATAATTTCAACAAAGCCCCTGTTTCATCGGTAATCATGTCTTCATCCATAAACAACACAAGACAAAACATAATAAGCCCAAAAATAGCCTGCATGTTATAAATACACATGAGACCTGAGATTGAAATATTAGGTAAAACCCCATACAAACCGAAGTTATATGAACACAGCAATGATAAGGAGTGAAGAGAACAATGGAAGAAATCTTGAAGCGAGATGCGTTAAGCGTAGAAGAAAATTTCCGATGGCTGCGGTTCAAAGTTGTAATAATCAACAGGCACAACAAGAAATTCAACAAATTGGTCCTACAACTGTCAAAAGAAGTTCGAGGTTTCATGGTGTGAGCAAGCATGGATGGACGGGCAGATACAAAGCACACCTGTGGGACAAACTCTCATGGAATGTTGTTAATCAGAAAAAAAGGACAAACAAGGTTTCTTTACAAATTAACCTTTTGAACTAATTTAGGATTAATTACAAAAATTACCTCTAATTACAAAAAAACACAAATATCTTTTAAAACTCATGCAATAAACATTTTCTAGCAAACTCCTTATTAGCCCGGCAATAAATCATCACTGACTGCTTTAAGCTTCCTCTTGTGTTTTTCTGTATTCAGAGAATTGCTTGAGAAGAACTCGAAAGTCTCAGAAGAAGAAACAAATGGCAACAGCACAAAAGAATTTGGAGGGATTGTTTGTGATGGAAGTGATGATTTTTCATTTTTAGTATCATCAAATGGCAACATCATTAATGAGTTGTAAGGACAACTACGTTTCGACTATGACTGTTCAGATGCGTTTGAGAGCGATAATATAGGCATAGACACTATCGACTATGAGTCTGAGATTTCTGTGTATCAAAACATACGATCTCGCAAACGTTGTTCAAATTTCAGGAGCTTGTGGATAATAAACAAAAGAAATCCAACAACTTTTATCCATCACATTAGTAAATAAATTTTAAAACATAAATATATTGTATTAAAAGCGTTCTTTACAGATAGTGAGTGTGTTCCTTTGTGCAAAAGGTATCCCTCATTCACAATGTCCAAACAAGTTCTACCGTCTTAAATTCTGTTACAATTAAGTCAGACTAAAAGAATTTCATCAGTTCAAATATGATTTCAAATGAAAAACTAGTGTTTCAAAGGAAGATAGTTAGAGCTCCTTTTGCTAGCTTAACAATTTAAATTCCATAAGATTTTCATTATTTAAAAATCCCATAGCACCATAAAACTTCATAAGATCTATCACTGTGAGTAAAGAAAGAAAACATATTACCAGCAAATTACAACAAGAGAACAAAATATATTCCTGAAGATCTAATTCCACAAAACAGAGCTATCCAAAACAAATTATGATCCAATAAGCAACATAACAACATATGGGGTCACATTAGAAGAAGAGCCGTGTACACTGTATACGCATTTGAAGGCAAATCGATGCAAATTCAAACGGCATTTCAATTTCTACCCCAACTGGATTATACAATCTGAGCAAGTGTATCTATCATCTCTCCATTTAAAAACAAAGATGTATGGAATCAAACACATTAAGCCTAACACTTTCCAAAACTTCTAAAACTGTTTCCTCTTGTTCTGAAACAATTTGTCTCTCTTCGCAAACGCAAAAACCAACGCAAACAAAATCACCGCAGACGACAAAACGGTCGTCCATGGAAAAGGCGGGTCCTTGAAACAAACGAGCGACGCCTCCAGCTCCTGAGACGCATAATAAACGAGCGAGTGTATAGCGTACAGATCATGATCCGAAGACCTCAGGTAATACAAAGACATCTCGTAATCGAAATGTGACATAGCCGAGATCGACTTCTCCAGCTTGTACCTAAACAAATTCCACCTCTGAAAAAACTCAGTATGCCGATTGTGTTTCAAAAGCTTCCTATCCCCACCATGCGCGACGATCGACTCTAGAACATCAACCCCACTCGTGATACTATAATTCAAAGACGTTAAGATAACATTCCTCTTAGCCGCGTCCTTCTGAACGAAAGACAATGAGGATATCTCCGAGAACGGGCCGAACGGGGTCTGCCCGACGCTCCACGTGTAGTCAACGAGCGAGCTATTATGGCGTGGGCTCCACACGAGATGGGTCGGCGAGACACCCCACATGCTCTGCAGGATTGAGCCGACGAGCGGCCGTTCAAGATCACGAGTCTGCGTGAACACATGATGCCCGTTGCAGCTGTAGTCGCTCACGGTCTGCGTGCTCTTCGTCCTAACGGCAATCACCATGTCCTTAAACGCAACAGACTGGTGAAAACGATCGAGCAAGAGTATAGAGTTGACGTCGAGGTCGAAAACGTAAACCGGGAGGACTCGGCCGAACTCCTCTTCCGGAATCTTGCCGACCCTTCTGAACTCGTCGACTGATTCCAAGATTGTTTGATGCAAACGCTTAGAATCTAAATACTCGCTCACAATCAACGTGTAATTATCAAACAAATACCTAGATGTGTACGAAGTGGTTGCTCTAGAAATGGCAAACGAGCAAATCGAGCACTCGGACAATTTGATATCGTATTTCTTGAATTTTAAACTCTGATCTCCTAACAATAACCCATGGTCATTGACCTCATCCATAAAAGTCCTCTCTATCGATTTCCAATCCAACCCAAGATTACCACCATCACCATGAATATGAATAAGCTCTACAGTCAATTTATTCTCAAAAGGCACTGGGATTCTCAAAGAAGGGACTAGAAGAACCTGATAAGCACTCCACACGAGGGATGCTAAGTCGGAAAGCAATGCTTTCTGTGACTTGGGTCGGCCGTGGAGAGCCGCCAAAGGGTGAAACTCACCTCTCGGCAAGACCCCATCGCCCGATAGACCGGGCCCGTAATCGACTGGCCCGGCTCCCAAATCGATCCACAAGTACCGATCCTTTCCAGCCCAAATGCTGCCCAGGCATTTGGTGAAACCGGGCGAGCTATCCCCGGGGGTGTAACTGTAAGCGTAGGGTTTGGGTTGGGATCCGAGATGGATGATGTAGATGTGGAAGGAGTTGATTGGCTTCTCCTTTTCGAAGTCCTGTTGGATAATTTGATCGATGACGGAGTAAGGGACGGCGGAGAGCGGGGATCGGAAAGGGGAGGTGGAGGAGGTGAGATGGGAATTGAGGGCGGAGGTGAGAGAAGTGGAGAGGGAGGAGAGAGAGAGGCGGAGAGGTGGAGGGAGTGGGAGACGGAGAGGTGGTGAGCAGCGGCGGAGAAGGGGTGATGACGTGGAAGAATCGGAGGAGACGGCAGAGGAGATGAAGGAGGAGAGGAGGGAAGGGCGGGGAGGAGAAGGTGGGCCTACTAGGTGGACGGTGATGGGGACGGTAGGTCGAGGGAGAGGAGGGAAGAGGGTGGGTGGGAGGGTGGGGAGGGTGGGAGAGGGGGTTTTGAGGGAGGAGGGTAGAGAGAGAAAGGAGTCGTTGATGGCGTGTGGGTCTTTGCGGGACTGTTGGGTGAGGAAGGAGTCCAGGCGATGATCGGAGCGGCAGCGGCGGTGGTGATGAGAAGGAGGAGACGGAGGAACGCGGGCGTGAGCATTTTGGCGACGGGGGTTGGAGTTTGAGGGGATCTCAGGTGCGGGTGGGGTGGTTTGAGTTGAACGGAGACGAAATGAAAGTAGAGACTTGGAGTGAGAAAAAAAGTTGGTCAATAGTGCCTCCTTTTTTCTTTTTCTTTTTTCCCTTGTCAAAACAGAAAAAACTGCTCTTTATTTATTTTTGAGAAAGAAAAACATGCTTAGGAATTGTATTAAAATAATAGAAAAAAATAAACTTCTTACACTTTCACCTTTTCAAATTTTATTTCAAGTGAAAAGGGTAAAAAAAAATTATATACACAACCATGTGTAAAAGGAAAAGTAGAAAAGAAGAAGACACAAAAAGAAGGTAGAATTAGGGTTCTCTTAGTCATCAAAAATTCTCTTTATATAGGGTATCGAATATATGTTTGCATAATATATAAAGATAACAAATACCTAAATTGTCTTTCATCAGTTACTTATTGACGAATGCACACTAATTGTATTTTTCCTTCAACACTCCCCCTTGTGCCAAGTCGAAGGGTGAAATGGTGTTTCATTGTTGCCTCGTTAAAATCTTGTCAAGTAACAAAACCCAATGGGAAAAATAAAACTTGGTCTAAGGAAAAAGAGTACAACACACTTATATTGAGACTCCTCCTAAAGTCTACACCTCTCTTTAATATGTAAATCTATCAAGAAAATTCTGAAAGTCTCCACTTCTTTAATTTGATTCTTGAGAAAGTGCATAGTTGTTGGTTGTAGAAGAGTTGTGGTGATATTACTCGTATTATCACATTTTCTTCAGTGATAGAGTTCAAGCCACTGTTATTAGATTTATGAATGATCATAATATTTACCATTAATAATCATGAACTACTACATGTATGATAATAATCTTTTTGCATGGATCGAATGAGTAACCAACATCAACGATACTATTTGGTGTTTCACAGTAGGAAGTAAACTCAACATTTTCTTTAGGGGTTATAAGACCATATGCAGTCCCAATTATATTTATGAATGGGAAAACTAAACTCGCATCAATAGTTTCTTTTAGGTATCAAAATACGTTTTGATTTCATTTTAGCGACATTGCGCTTTCTTGAGTTAAATCAAGATACAAATTTTGAGAAAGTAATATTTGGTCAAGTGTATTAGTAATGGTCCAATAATGCGCATATTGTACATAGGAAGGGAATTTCGGCTCCCACCAGTTCTTCGTCATTCTGCTGACAAAATTGATATTTTCTTATAATTTCACTTTGACCAATCATATGAGTGCTAACATATTGCACTTATCCATATTTAATTGTCTGGTCATCTTTTGGATATATATGCAAATTATAGAATTTAGTATTCCACAAACTCGGGTTTAGTTTAAAGTTTTAACATGACCGAGTTTTCTCATGATCCATAATCTCAAATTAAGAATTTCAAATAACTAGCGATATCTCTTATTTCATTAAGAGTGAGTATTATGTTCCTTTCATCGACATATACAATTATAATCGCAAATCTAAAACTTATTTTCCTTATAAATACACAAGGGCAGAGATTATCTTTTCTCAATCAAGTAGTCACTTAGACGGTTATACCACATCCGTTTGAATTATTTCAATCCATAAAGTGAGTGTTTCAATTTAATTGCAAATGTACTCTGTGGCTTAGAGTCACTTGCCTTGGTAAGGAAAGGCCAGCAAACACTTTCGTATATATTTCTAAATCATGGTCCTCATAAAGATATGATATAACTACAGGTAAGCTGCATTCTCATTATTTGGAATTATAACATCTATTATGGGATAGTACATATCCTCATATTCAATTTCAGGGCGTTGTGAGAAACTTTGTGCTTCAAGTCTAGATTTGCATCTCATGACTTTATTTTTCCCATTGCGCTTTCTGACAAAACTTTGTTTATATCCTACAGGCTTTACACTTGGTGAGGTTAGTACTACCAGACCAAATACTTGTCTTGTTGTCAGTGAATTTAGTTCTACCTGGATTGATTCTTTATAATTAGGCCGATTTGCTCTTTCTTGATATTTCAATAGAGCGTGGTTTGATACCATCGTGCTCTATGATTCCTTGAGCAACAATGTATATATATCATAAATGTGTGTGGAAAGTCTTTCCATCAACTCATATAAACTCTCATACTACATTGAGGTTTCTTTATTCTATGGAATCATATTAAGCATCGGAGCGTCCTCCAGTAATGATTCATGGACATAAGTATAACCAGAGATAATCTCATGAGAGAAATTATGTTCATTGATGATCAATTGAAGTTGTGCCATACATGCTCTCTTATTCCTTGGGCGAGTATTGATCGAACCAAGTGACCTCCCCTTATTCCTTTTGGGAGTCACGACCTCAACTATACCTCCACTTAGTATGGTTGCAATATCCTAATTTGTGACATTATGCCATTTGTGGGACTTTAAGCCTTGCACACACATTTGCAACTGGTATATATATGATCTCGTCACTTTATAAATTGAGTCTCCTATACTTTGAAGATCAATTGTTCACTTTACTTTACTTTCACATTACATTATGAAATGCGAGGATCATAATGAAACATAGTATACTATTCCTGTCGTTCCATTAGAAAATATTTTTTCTTATCTACCCCTAACGACGGAAAGACTATCTCATTAGATTGACAAATCTAAAGATTTAGCGGTAAAGAGATCCTCTGTCAAAGGTTTCAAACAGCGGATGACTGTTGGAGATTCATATCAAACATAAATACTTAATCGTCTTTAGAAACTCATATAAATGCGCTGTGGGGACGCAATAGGCACATATACTGCGTAATCAAATATGCGTAGATATGAATTATCAAGCTTATATCCAGTTACCAACTGGTACGCAAAATATTTGGTTAGCAGAGGTTCATAAACGAATAAGTAAGAGTTGCGTGCAATATTGCATAACCCTGTGCAAAGACAAATATATGAGTGCGCATAAATATTATCGGTCTTGTTTGAAATACAATAGGCATCAAATTCTCTTGATGTAAACTCTCTAGCATTATGAGTTTGGGTGCTTTACAAGGGTGGTGATTCCTCAATCATACTAAATGTGCTAGAATTTTGCAAATGCAATATTTTTATGGACAATACGTGCCGAAGCATCGACTAAAACTTTAAAATACTCGAATGATTCGCATTTTGAATGGTTATGTCCACATGTATCACCAATTATCAATTATAAGAATGAAATATTATACTTTGTATCTTTAGCATATGCAGGTCTCAATCATACAATCTTGCTAATGAATAAGTTTTGAAAAGATGAGTGATGTATCTTTGAGATATGAATGTACTCCTAATACTTAAGAATGCACTAGTTGTAATTGAACAGCATTAGTTTGACACTATATTGTGCATCAAATTTCTATCTCATTTTGTGTTTAACTCAAAATAAAATATGTCTCTTATAATATGGACCATCATATCATGACGAGTAAAGAATTCATGCCAGTCGTGTCAAAACTTGAACGAGTCAGTGCCCAGAAGTTCTTTGTGGGTCATATCTTATGATCAATAATAAAAAAAAGTAAAGTGAAATTACTAGATTGACTCTAAAACATGCTTTCTTACATATAAATTAAAGGTATAATCCTATTCTCATAATGTATTTCTTAATGATAATCATCAACATGAATATCATCAAACTTAATAAGGTTCGTTTCGCTCTTGGTCCATACTGAGCTTTTATGACTTTAATAAATGTGCCACTAGGTATCAAGACTTTTTCACATATAAATATCAATTCAGTGAATAGTTGTCTATTCCTTGACAAATTTTCACATTCTTCGGAGATATTTGAACGAAATACTTTTCATTCTAATATTTATATTATTTTCTAGATATGTTACATTATATCTTAATAGTATACTTCTGAGCCTTGTATGTGAATGTGTGATATATAAACTCAATTATATTTAATACTTCAGAATGAAATGCAAAATTTACCAATAAACCAAAAATAATAATTAATTTAAATCAGGCCACATCACATGAATCTAACTCAAAATAAACTTTAAAACCAAATATAATAGTCTAATATGAATGATTGATTATAATTTCACATGTTCTTTGTAAAGTAAGAAACAAACAAATTTCATCAATTAAAATAGAGGATATCCATTGATTAAGCAAGGTTATTGGGATAACCTCCATGACTTCTACCACGACCAATAAATATCGCGAACTCTTACATATCTTATCCTGTGGCTCATTCTTCCTACATAAGTAGGGATAAACATATCTCTTCCCCTTTGCTTTGAGGTTATTTTCACTATTCATATCGATCCTGGTTAGCCTCAAGAAATTTCTTTATCCGGAGGTCTAACATTGGTATTATGAAGAATAATGTCATGTCTCTCAATTGACTTACTATCATAATTAATATTATACAAGTGCATCACTATGTTTGCTCAAGTGAATATAAAAATAGAGTGAGATCGAATCTCTCAATTACTTATTTAAAATAACTTTCTCTTTCACATATGGTAAGACATGTTTTTTGTCGCAACATATCAAAGTCATTGACCCTTTTTAGCAAGCAAACAAATCTCTTTTCACTAAATTCTCAGGCTTGGAATCAGTGTTTCATAAAATTCTCAAAATACTCATTTAGAGCACATCCCAAAGTTCATTGAATGTTTGTGACTAAATATACTTCCAACATAAGATTGGGGTCAATATGAATTCTCAAATTCATTAGAGAATTAACTTTGATTTAGTTTGACAATTCATTGTCAGTTAGGGGTTGGTGTATGATATTATTGTGGAATTGTAGTTCTTTTAGTTTTCACTTCAAACCAGTGATGGTAGTACTCAATTTCTTTTGAGTATATTAAATTGTATTTAGACTGAGTTAGTTCAATCAATTTCTTTAGATAATGAATTTGAGAATATATGTCATAATCTTTCTTTGATATTATATGAATATACTTTATCACAAGACTTATCTATACAATTCTTTATCGTTCAGAACTTTCATCATCATGAAAATATGCAAATTTACAATCAATGATACATATATTGAAAGTAGCTTATAAAATCATTTTGAAGAGAATTACCAACATACATGAATCTATCAATTCATCGAAATTCACGATTAACTAAACATATTGGAAATATCAGGATCAGTCTCTCATCTAATCATGTAAATAACTTTATTTATGATTTCTAAATAAGAAATCATTTAAAAGCATAAGTATTAATATATTATGTACTCTATGAATATCATTAAAGTATTGCAAAATTTCATGTTTGTCAATATTGTACATAACATCACATACATATATAGGTAACATATATAAATATACATGCTTTGTATAAGAATGCACAATAATACATACCATGTTATATATCCATATAAATAAATATTTATTAGTTGCATTTAATAAATAACAGGGTAATTCGAATTACCTTGGAGGAAAAACACGATTCTTTTTGTCTTCAATATGTTTTTAATGATATGAAGCGTCAAACCCAATCTCCACCGCACATATTTAACCATTATGTCTCTTAAATATTATATCCAAACTTCAACTTCATCCAACGGTTGATTGTGCGTAATTCAATTTTAAAAACAGACTAACAGACAATTTTGGGAAACAGGATCAGCTCCATTCAAAATTCATTATTTGATTCGAAGGACCTTATATTCAGGTCTCCACCGTTCAGATTGAACTTTTGTATATATGTAATAATATAACTAATTCTGACCTTGATCCAATGGTTCAATTGTGCGCAATATTATTTTGAAAAACTCTGCACACAGAATTTCGAAAATAAAATCTGCTTTGTTCGAGATTTTATATATATTTCCTCGTATCTCAGAATCCAATCTCCACCGTTCGAATCGTAAATCAACATGTCAACGCAGTTAGATTTTCGACCTACGAAATTTGTGTAATTGCTGATTTGGTTATGGAGGCTTATTTGTCGATCACTCTCATAGGTTAGAGTTTCGTGCTGATAACGTGTAAAAGGAAAGGCAGAAAAGAAGAAGACACAAAAGAGACGGTAGAATTGGTGTTCTCTTATTCATCAAAGATTCACTTTATATATGATATCGAATATATGTTTGCATAATATATAAAGATAACAAATACCTAAATTGTCCTTCATCAGTTACTTATTGATGAATGCACACTAATTGTGTTTTTCCTCCAACACAATGCGGTATTATAAAAATTGACTTAGACTACCTAGATGTTAGACACCTTAGACAGAGGAGAATTTGTGCAAATCGGTAGAAAAATTAACATCGACCGAAAAGTTGGGTTAGGCAGCCTAGGCCGTAATTGACGAAACATCGAGTTTAGACGACATTATAGGCATAAAGAGTGTAAAATTTAAGTCATAATTAACCCAAATAAACAATATAAACAAACTGTTATTTATAAGCGGCTTTGATTTGGACTCTAACTAGAATTTAGCGATTTCTACATCCTTGATTTATGATGGCTTGTTGTATTGCAACAGATAATGTTCAAATTATATGGTGAACTTAACATGATGCACTATTATGTGTGTGTGTGTATATATATATATATATATATATATTGTATATCTATTTTTATGTGATATATCTCATTTAATAATATATAATCTACTCTTAGGTGTCCGGAGGGGGGAAGGGAGATAGAAGATTGAGAATTCACCAAAAGATGATACAATGTCAAATAGGCCATGGCATAGAGGTCAACCCTCAACAAGGGACAGAAGCGGGTCTGGTTCATGAGTACGTGCTTCTTCCTCTGAGCTACCAAGCTCTGTCTGCCCAGGTATAGAAGTGCCATAGACTGACATCAAAACGTGTCTTGAGTCTAAAAAGAGGCGATCTTTTGGAATGTGTTTCCGATATCGATACGACATATGAATTAGAGGCATATTTATGAACCTATGAGACTCTTTAAATGGACCACGGATTTCAACACCAAAACGGAATCGGACGTGATTCCAGTTTGGATAAATCTACCTGAGCTGCCACTACATCTCTTCCATAAAAGTCGATGAAAGCACAACAAATAGAACCACACCTAATATGGCACGAATTTGCGTGGAAGTAGATTTATTAAAACCGGTGCGCTAAGTGCACTACTTGAGTTTCGAGATGAAATTTTCCGGGATCACCGAGTCTTCTTCTATATATTAGATTGGTGAACCTAACATGATGTACTATTATGTATTTTTAGTTATTATATATATATATATATATATATATATATTATATATCTATTTTTTATGTGATATATCTCATTTAATAACATATAATCTATTTTTTTATATGATACATCTAATAGTGCACATCGCTCCTGGTGCAGGTATGATTCCATTCAATATTAGACATTCAATTTGGAAAATTATGAGGCAACACCACATTAATATTAAATTAAATTTGAGAAGGAAGCTGAAGTAAAATCAAATATATAGGCTGACTCAGTTTTCAAATTAGTTCTGAGTTCATATAAATCTAAATAAGCAGTACTATATTCAAATATTACTAAACCATATTGTGTCTAGCTTTGGAATAAATGGGGATGATGAATTATGTTGATTTTGCTATAACTAATCATTATAAATCCATTTTTTCTTCTAAAAGTACATAGACCACCCCTAAGGGTGGTTGTCTCAATATGAAGAATCTTATTGAATATTTATTTTATAAAATTCTTATGGATAATTTCGTGAATTCAATTGGATTCTAGTGAAATTCTATAAAATTATATTATAAAATGACGTGGATTTTAATAGAATTCGTTGATATATTAAAATTATTATAACTCTTTTTTTAAAAAATAATTATCACAACTTAGAAAAATGTACAAATTGCAATAATAATATTTATTGTACAAGATTATCATTGAAAATATGAACTATTGAAAAAAAAAATATTATGTTACCTATTTTTAAATTAATTTTTTTTCTTCAGATAATCAATTTTAAAATTAATTATTTTTATAAATTCAGCAATATTGATATTTTCTCTTATTTTATTTTTATTATAAGATGAGTGTTATGTTTTCCTACTCAAAAAGAAAAAAAGTAATTTAAAAAACAAACAAATTATGATGATAATAAATATAAAGTCATTGACTTTTTTTCTTAAATTGAAGAATATTTCATAATTTTATTAACTAAATGAAACAAAATTAATAATAAGATCTCAATATACTTTGTGCAAACATGATAATGCGATTAATGTAATCATTGTCATATCATATTATATTGCAATATGATAGATTTTAAAAAAATTACGAGAAGAAATAGATATTTTTTCATTTGTACGAACATTTTTCCTTATAGATTAATTATATTTTCTTTGCAAAAATTAGGGGAAAAAAATAAAGTGAATAATTGTTTTAATGCTAGAGCGATAAAATAATATCTATTAATTATATATGTTTGTGTGTGTGTGAATATATATTACTTAAATTTTAATATGAATAAAGGGTAATAGACAAGAATTTGGTAAGAATTGTGTAAATGTATTTTTAACTTAAAATTTAATAGAATTTCATAAAAAAATCATCATTTAATGAAATCCATGAGATTTCACTATAAATTGAGGATGCCGGAATTCTATGAAATCTATAGAATTCCAAGTTGAGAACACCAAAACTTCATGGAATTTCTGAATTCTAAATTGAGAATAACTATAATTGTATTTAAATTTAAATTCCATTGGTTACATTTAGGACACCCCTTTAGTTGAAAAACCAATATCCAAAAGTGCCCAGAATTTGGACAAAACCAGTTTGCTCGATAAATTACAAAATAGAGTGAAAAAAAAATAAAATAATTTAAACACTACAACTTGCTTTGATTTTAATGAAAAATTAGAATGTGAGGTTACAAAGGGATTTGGTAGGCAATAATATTAATATTAATAAAACTCGAGATCAAGATCAATGCTAAAAACCAATAGCCTCTTCTTCTGAATCACTACTACTATCAGAATGAGAAACCCAGAACCTCGAAACCGCTGAGCTCGCTTCAGATTCACCCAATGTAACTTGACAAGTAGCAGTCTTGAAGTCCCTGAAACGCAAAAGCGGATTTCCATCGTAATCCCTGCCGCCAGTAACGATACGACACCTGTCAACTGCCATTGCCGAGCATCCCAAGTAAGCTGGTTCTCCATCTGGACCAGAACAAGCCAACGAATTTGTCTCTGCACCCGAATCGATTTCCCAAACTTTAACATTCACATCGGCTGATCCACCTGTTACAACTTTGTGTGAATCCATGTGTATATAATTTACGGGGCCCACATGTCCATCCAATTCAGCAGATGATTTGGCTCTATGTGTACTGGAAACTCCCCTGATATCCCACAGCAATGCTCTGCCAACCGTGTGAAGACGTTTTATAAGTCATCAATAGCCCCATGTCTTACAAAAGCATAACGGAAGCTAAATGCAACAATATCTTAAAACTAGCCCAGAAAAATTTCCCTCAGTCACATTCACATAGGCCACGTTACTAGTTTGGTATCTCACAAAGATAGGCTTGTTACTACATTTAGTATGTAGCTAATTTCTATTTCCATTTATACACCTATTTTGTATTTGAAAATCAAACTACTCCATTCACCTGGACTAACTTTTACAGAAACTGAATAGACAATGAATAAACAATTATTTAACTATAGGGGCATAGATGGAAATGCAATACTTTTACCTTTTTTAACTATTTTTTTTTTTTTAAATTGTGTGAAATAACCATAAGGTTATCTTTGCGGGACAGAGGGAGTAAAAAATGAAAAGTAATTTCCAGTGTTCAAAATATCGCTAGGCGGCGGACCAACGCCTAGCGCCTAGGCGGGATCTAATCGGGACCTAGCCTAGAATTAAGACATAAATATCACAATTTTCAATTCATTTTCTTAATATAACTTAGTTAACTAGCATTAACCATGCAAATATATTAAGTACTAACATAACATACTTTACATTACTAACACGTATGCATATATATATTATACACATACATACATACATACATATATAAATGGTGAAATATATTAATTTAAATTGTTTAGACAAATATACTTTTGGAAACATCTCAAGCCCAATGGCAATGGCCCAAATTAACTTTTAATAAGTGGCCCATGAAATCAAAATTAAACATTATAAGTATCTAACCCTAATTGTTTTAATAGAAAATGCAAAAGAAAGAGGCAGAGAAGCAGCGGGGCTCCCATCTTCTCAGAGTGTCCTTTTCATTCCTAGAAGCTATCGTTCTCTCGAACACACACACACACAACACAAAATCAGTTGTAAATCTGTAATTAGTCTCAAGAACACAAAGTCGCAGTAGAATTGTGTATGATCAGCGTTTATGACCGCAACAAGAACAACTGAAAAAGTTGCAGTAGCAGCGGTTGCTTCGAGATTTGGGGTTCGTGGTTGTGCGACTAGGCGCCGACTTGGACGCCTGCTCCGCCTAGGCGGCGATTCAACCCGCCTAATACTTCCGACTAGGGAAAAATCGCGGCGGCAGCCGCCTGCCTAGCGCTTAGGCTGCCGCCTAGGCCGCGTTTTAGAACACTGGTAATATCCCACGAATATTGGAAAATAAGAAAATAGACTCCATGAATAATTAAAGGGGATAATTGGAAAAAGGACAAGATTGGGCCATTGTAGGACAAATAGCCCAAATCAAAGATAAAAGTCAGAATTACCCTTGTGAGGATTAAATAATCACATGAAAATTGAGTATAATCAGATGATGATTAAGGTGCATTTTGTTCAGAATTTTACGGTTAAAAGTATAATCAGTGAGGAAAATGATTACTCCCTCCGTCCCAAATTAATAGCACACTTTCCTTTGTTTTGTTTTTTTGTCTCAAAATATAACACACTTTCTATTCTTGACATGTACATTGGCATCAACTATATTTTATTGGGAAAAGAGAATTTTTTTTGGGAATAGGAAACGAGTTTTTTTCCCTCCACATACGTAAGGGTATATTTGGAAAAAGCATGTAATTTTTTTTTATTTTAACAATATTAACTAACTTTTCTTTATCTTGGTGAAATGGGAAGTGTGCTATCAATTTGTGACGGAGGGAGTATTTAACAAATAAATACTTTTGGGTGAGTTTGAAGCAAATAATCTTGTGAGAGTGGACTTTTTGATATTTAATCAAATTCGGATATATACTACAAATTTGCATCAATAAAGTACTTATTACCTGCCAGTTCCACCGATGCAGACTAGTGATTTTGAAGGCAAGAATTCAAATGAATGTATTTTCGATTGATGGACGACAGTAAAGGCTCTATGCATAGTTCTCAAATCAAGTGCTAATATGGAGGAGCCAGCAGCAACGTAGAGCAGTGATTCGTGGCATTTCATACCCATGGGTAACACGGGTATGGAACTCATTCCCACACAACACGAAGAACGATTAGAAGACGATGCTGTTGTGGTGTCCCAAACCCTAACCTATCAAAATAATTGTTTGAAAACGCATTATGATCCCTGGCAAGGCAAAAACAAGACTCGGATATTACACGGGTATGGAACTCATTCCCACACAACAAGAAGAACGATTAGAAGAAGATGTTGTGGTGGTGCCCCAAACCCTAACACACACACACACACAAACCAAAAAAAAGAAAAGAAAAGAAAAAAAATAATAATCATAATAATCATAATATTCCAGTCCTGTAGGGAAAAATAATAATACTAATAATAGCCTTCAAAAGATATCAACATGACCCAAAGATCGGAGAAAAATACCTTGCCATTCTTCGAAATGCTAACCAAAAGAGATGTTTTGTGCCTGGGAGAAGAAAAAAATTTAAGTGAATTTTACTATCTAGAGCACAGTTAATACACAACTATATACAAGACACAATGTGCTTTAAAGATATACTCCTCTATCCACACAGTTAATATTGACAAGATAAATTAACATAACAAATAAATTAATCAATATCAAATTATATGAAATATAAAACCATATCAAGTTTCTTGCATGCCATTATGAAAAATTACAACAAGAGCAGAAGGCTTGACATTCATAAAAGCACCCAAAAAAAGCATACCCAGCAACTGAAATTAGTGATACAGCTTTATCATGTCCGTGAAGTGTGGCCTTAAGCGCATGCTGGCCTCGCTTTCCAGAGGAATTGATGGACCAAAGACGAACAGTGCCATCTTCACCTCCACTAGCAAACACTTTTCCAGTATTATCACCCAGTAGTTTATCTGAGAGGGTTAACACTGGGCCATTATGACCTTTGAAGCATCGGCTTCCTCCCTACAAGTCAGTGCCACATAGAATTATACGGGAATTTCTATGGAATAATATTACCAACCAAATTTTCAAGTGCGTTATTTGGGATTGCAATGATCAAGTATGCTAAGTCCACATATACTCTTTTAATATACCTTTGACCATAGGCGAATAAAATGGTCACTACTTGAAGTTATCAGAATATTATCGCCTCTTTCAGACTCACTTTGATGCATACAAGCCTCACTGAGTGGAAATAGTCTGCAGATCACACAAAATTGTCTGTTACGCAAATAACAAGAAAACTGAATCTCAACCTCCACGGAGAGGTTTTGGACAAGTCATTTATACTAAAATATCACATCTATTCGGAGAATCTTTTATATAAATAATTAGTTCAGCTTCAAGTCTACTACCTCTATATGTAACCTTATTGAAGGAAAAAGGATGAGTCACAAATTCTACAAGAAAAAAACTGCCAACCTCATACAAGTAATTCTAGCGTTATGGTTTCCAAGAGTAGCAACTGAGGTGTTTCCATTAACGAGGTCGTCGGTGTGCAAGGAGTGTATCGATGGACCCTGCAAATGTAATTAAAAAAAAAGGATCAAAACAATAATACAATTCTCGAGATTATCTGTTAGACATATTAACTATGTTTTGACACTAATAAGAGAAATGAACCAGAAAGCCAGAGAAGAGGTGGCTCCTGGTTTAAGTTTGTATAGGCATCTTCAAAATATAAACAAATAGAGGAGGGCTGAGGCAACAGGGTTTTCATGATCTAAGCTTTAGTGATGTTAATTTATACCAACAATGCCCTTCGCTTCTATCAACGTGCTTCCCTAGATGTGAGGGATAATGTAAAATTTCATGTTATTACTTCTCTTTTTATCATACTTGCCAGCCACAAAGGTAAAGCATATTTGCCTTTTGTTTCAAAAGTCAATCCATTCCTGATTATTTTTTCTTGATATCTAGAGTTTGACAAATAGCAACTCATTTGACTTAACAAGCAATAGTCAAAAAATATATATATATTGAGCACTTCGAAATTCCTCCAACCCCGTGAATGTATATATTCCTGTACACTTACGGACGGAGAACTTAACTTAATGTGTGGTCCAACATCCAAGTAATAAATGGAAATTTTGTAATACCTGCGAGAATATAATGTTGTTCTTGTCGAATAGTATGTGGTGTGGAGGTTTTCCAACAGTAGATATGTCACAAAGTAGTGGATCAACATAATTAAACTGATGCAAAGCAGTATGCCTAGACAGATAAGCTTCCCTGAAGCTCGAACCTTGACCAGATAGAGGTACAGGTACTGCGTGCGGCCACTCCTGCCTATATAAATAAATAATTAATTAAATGAATAAAAATAATTCTTCCAAGTTCAAACCCCAAATTTACAGTAATTAAAACAGTATTTTTTATTTTTTTTTATAAGTCAGCTACTTCTGGTAATATTACAAATGCAATAAATATTCATTTCGTGTTGGTTCACATGAATCCGGAAACAACACAAGCTGTATAACTATCATTTCAAATTATCAGAAATTTTCAGAAGCTAATTAAAAGGAAATACCAAAATAAAATTGAGTGACCTGTATAATGATTGCCAGATAGAATCAGAGTAGGCTGCTCTATTGAGGTATTTACACGACATGGAGACGTTGGAGATGTCTCGGAGGCTAAGGTAGCTCGCGCAGCGCGTCAGAGAGTCCATGTCGAGGTCGGTTATGGTCATCGAGCTCGACGGGTCCGCCATCTCGCGTTGATTTCACTTTAAAAATAGGAATTAGGAGTTGAATACAATCTGCGATGGAAAGAGAACCCCTAGAAACCACAACTGAACGAGGCTTGAAAATATAGGACTCGCGTGGAGAAATTGATGTCCTGTTTACGGAGAAGGAAGTTCCACAGCGTTTGGTTTACAGGACAACGCCCGTCTGAAATTACAATTAAAATTTGGGAAGCAACAGGGAACAGATCAGGACAGTAATACTGAGGCCCAATGCTTCTAAGCCCATTTATCCATGACAAATTAAATAGGGAAAATGACATATGACAAATATGTCTAATCACATATAAAACAATCAAACATTTTTATATAATATTAATATTAATTATCCTTAAATATGTGACAAATTAACCAAAAAAGAATAAAATAAATTTTCTAAATTAAACGTAATTATGACTAAAATATATTTCCTTAAAATATATTATTGTTGAAGGAAAAACACAATTAGTGTGATAAGTAACTGATGAAGGACAATTTAGTTATTTATTATCTTTATGTATTATGAAAACATGTAATTGATACTAAAGGGGGTTTTTATGAATAAGAGAACCTTAATTTCTACTGTCTTCCTTCGTCTCTCTATTATGTCTTCTCCTTGTACTTTTCCTTTTGCACGTTATCAGCACGAAACTCTAACCTATTGAGAGTGATCGAGAATAAGCCTCCATACCCTATACACAATTTTCGTGGGTCAAGTTTCTAACTGCGTTATATGTTTAAAAAATCAGTGTCTCGAGTTTCAACCGTTGGATCGAACTCAAATTTTTACACAACCTTCAAGACCTTTAGAATTACATTCCGAACGGTGGAGATTGGATTCGGAGATACGAGAAAATATATAAAAAATTTCGAACAAAGCAAATTTTATTTTCAGAAATTTCTGTGCAGCATTTTTCAAAATACGATTGCGGACAATAGAATCGTTGGATAAAGCTAAATTTCGGATATGTTATTCCAAACATATACAATTTCAATATGAACGGTGAAAATTTGAATATGAAGTCTGAAAAATCCGATAATGAATTTTGAACAGAGCTGATCCCGTTTCTCGGAACTGTTTGCCCAACTTATTTTAAAAATTCAATTACGCATAATCTAACCGTTGGATATAGCTGGATTTTGGATATATTATTAAAAACACGTAGAGGTTGAGTCCGTACTAGGGAGATCAGGTTTGGAGCTTTGTATAATCCAAAACCGCAAAAGCAAAATTAGGAAAGAATCATAACTTTCCTACAAGGTAACTCGAATACCCTATTATTTATGTAATGCAACTAATAAATATTTGTTTATATGGATATATGGCATGATATGTATTATTGTGCATTCTTATAAAAAGCATGTGTATGTATATATCTTACCTATAATTATATGCACATGATATTATGTACAATATTGACAAACATGTAATTTTGCAATATTTTAATGATATTCATAGAGTACATAATATATTATTACTTATGGTTTTAGATGATTTCTAAGAAATCGTAAATAAAGTTATTTACACGATTAGATGAGAGATTGATCATGATTTTGCCAATATGTTTAGTTAATCATGAGTTTCGATGAATTGATAGATTTCATGTATGTTGATCATGAATTTGAATTGATAGATTCATGTATGTATGTTGGTGATTCTCTTCAAGTTGATTTTATAAGCTACTTTCATGARTTTCRATGAATTGATAGATTCATGTACGTTGGTGATTCTCTTCAAGTTGATTTTATAAGCTACTTTCAATGTATGTATCATTGATTGCACATTTGTATATTCTCATGATAATGAAAGTTCATGAACGATAAAAAATTGTGTAAATAAGTCTTGTAATAAAGTATATTCACATGATATCAAAGAAAGACATACTTCAAATTCATTATCTAAAGAAATTGATTTAACTTACTCAATCTAAATACAATTCAATATACTCAAAAGAAATTGAGTACTACCATCATTGGTTTGATGTGGAAACTAGAAGAACTACAATTCCACAATAATATCACCCATCAACCCCCAATTGACAAAGAATCGTCAAACTTAGTCAAAGTCAATTCTCTATGAACTTGAGACTTCATATTGACCCCAAATTTTATATTGAAAATATATGTAGTTTCACAATCTCAATAAATTTTGGGATGTACTCTAAATGAATATTTTGAGAATTTTATGAAATACTATTTCCAAGCCTAAGAATTTAGTGAAAAAAATTTTGTTTGCTTGTTAAAAAGGATCAATGACTTTGATATGTTGCGACTAAAAACATGTCTTACTATATGTGGAAAAGAAAGTCACTTTAAATGACAATAATAATTTGAGAGATACGATCTCACTCTATTTTTTTTCCGCTTGAGCAAACATACAGATGCACTTGTATAATATTAATTATAGTAACAAGTCGTTAAGAGACATGACATTATTATTCATAATACCAATGTTAGACCTCTGGATAAAGAAATTTCTTGAGGCTAACCATGATCGATTTGAATAGTGAAAATAACCTCAATGTAAAGGGGAAGATACATGTTGATCCCTACCTATGTGGGAAGAATGAACCACAAGGTAAGATATGTAAGAGTTCGTGATATTTATTGGTCATGGTAGAAGTCATGGAGGTTCCCCCAATAACCTTTCTTAGTCAATAGATATCCTCTTTTTTGATTGATGAAAGTATAATCAATCATTCACATTAGACTATTGTATTTTGTCTTAAAATTTATATTGAGTTAGATTTATGTGATGTGGCCTGATTTAATTATTTTGGCTTATTGGTAAATTTTGTATTTCATTCTAAAAAATTGAATGTACTTGAGTTTATTTAACACACATTCACATACAAGGTTCATGAGAAGATTATTAGATATAATGTAACATATCTAGTAAATAATGTAAAATATTAGAATGAAAAGTATTTCATTCATCTCTAGAGGAATGTGTGAATTTGTCGAGGAATAGACAATTATTCACTTAATTGATATTTATATGTGACAAAGTCTTGAGGCCTGGTGGCACATTGATTAAAGTCATAAAAGCTCAGTATAGACCAAGAGAGAAATGAACTTTGTTAAGTTTGATGATATTCATGTTGATGATTACCATTAAGAAGTACATTATGAGAATGGTACTATGCCTTTAATTTATGTGGAAGAAAGCACGTTTTAGAGTCAATCTAGTAATCTTACTTTACTACTTTTTGATTATTGAATCATAAGATATGACCAACAAAGAACTTTTGGACACTGACTCATTCAAGGTTTGACACGACTGGCATGGATTGTTTGGTCGTCGTGACATGATGGTCTATATTATAAGAAATTAACATGGACATCTTTTATTTTGAGTGAAACACAAAACGAGATAGAAATTTGATGCACAGTATAGTGTCAAACTAATGTTGTTACATTACAACTAGTGCATTCTAAAGTACTAGGAGCACTACATAAATTTATATCTCAAAGATGCATCACTCATTTTTTTCCAAAACTTATTCAATTGTATGATTGAGACCTATATATGCTAAAGATATAAAGTATAATATTCCATTCTTATAATTTATAATTGGTGATACATGTGGACATAACCATTCTAAATGCGGATCATTCAAGTATTTTATAGTTTTGGTCGATGTTTTGGCACGTATTGTCCATAAAAATGTTGTATTTGCAAAACTTCTAGCATATTTAGTATGATTGAGGACTCACCACCCTTATAGAGCACCCAAAATCATAATGCTAGAGAGTTTACATCAAAAGTATTTGATGTCTATTGCATTTTAATCAAGATCGATGTTATGCATCTTGTACCCTAATGTGCATATACAATAAGGTCTCAAAGAAGACACCGTCAAAAGGAATATAGATGGTGACTAAGACAATATTTATGCGCACTCATTTRTCTTTGCATAGGGTTATGCAACATTGCTCGCAACTCTTACTTATTCCTTTATGAACCCCTGCTAACCAGATATTTTGCGTACCAGTTGGTAACTGGATATAAGCCTGATAATTAATATCTACACATATTTGATTAAGCAGTATATGTGCCTATTGCGCCCCCACAACGCGTTCTATGGGTTTTCAAAGACGATTAAGTATTTATGTTGGATATGAATCTCTAACAATCATCCGCTATTTGAAACCTTTGACAAACGATCTCTTTATCACTAAATTAGCGAATTTGTCACTCTAATGAGACAGTCTTCCCGTAGTTAGGGGAGATAAGAAAAATTATTTTCTAATGGAACGACAGAAATAGCTTCATACTATGTCTCATTACGATCCCCGCTTTTCACAATTTAACGTGAAATAAAAGTAAAGTGAACAATTGATCTTCTAAGTATAGAAGACTCAATTTCTAAAGTGACGAGATCATATATATACAAGCTGCAAATGTGTCTACAAGGTTAAAAGTCCCCATAAAGGGCACAATGTCGCAAATTAAGACATTGCAACCATACTTCGTGGAGGTGTGGTTGAGGTCGTGACTCCCAAAAGGAACGTGGGGGAGGTCACTTGGTTCGATCAATACTCGCCCAAGGAATAAGAGGGCATGTATGGCACAAATTTAATTGATCATCAATGAATATAATGACTCTCATGAGATTATCTCTGATTATATTTATGTCCATGAATCATTACTGGAGGACGCTCCGAAGTTTAATATGATTCCAGAGAATAAAGAAATCTCAATGTACAATATGAGTTTATATGAGTTGATGGAAAGATCTTCTACACACATTGATGATATATACATTGTTGCTCAAGGAATCATAGAGCACAAAAGTATCGAACCACACTCTATTGAAATATCAATATAGAGCAAATTGACCTAAATGTAAAGAATCAATACAGGTAGAACTAAATTCAATGACAATAAGGAAGGTATTTGGTTTGGTAGTGCTAACCTCACCAAGTGTAAAGCCTGTAGGATATAAACAAAGTTTCGTCAGAAAGCGAAATGAGAAAAATAAAGCCATGAGATGCAAATCTATACTTGAAGCACAAAGTTCTTCAAAATGCCCTGGATTTGACTATGGGGATATGTACTCTCACATAATAGATGTTATAATTCCAAAGAACTGAGAATGCAGCTTATACTTGTGGTTACATCATATCTCTACGGGATCGTGATTTAGAGATATATATATAAGTGCTTGCTGGCCTTTCATTGCCAAGGCAAGTGACTCTAAGTCACGAAGTGTGTTTGCAATTAAATTAAAACACTCACTTTGTGGATTGAAACAATCCATACGGATGTGGTATAACCGCCTGAGTGACTACTTGATTGGGAAAAGATAATCTATGCCCTTGCGTATTTATAAAGAAAATAATTTTCAAATTTACGATTATAATTGTATATGTTGATGAAAGCAACATAATACACTCTTAATGAAATAAGAGATATCGCTAGTTATTTGAAGTTTTAATTTGAGATAATGAATCATGGGAAAACTCGGTCATGTTAAGGCTTTAAACTAAAAACTTAGTTTGTGGAATACTAAATTCTACAGTTTGCATATATCCAAAAAATGATCAGGCAATTAAATATGGATAAGTGTAATATGTTAGCACTCCTATGATTGGTCAAGGTGAAGATATAAGGAAATATCAATTTCGTCAATGGAATGACGAAGAACTGGTGGGAGCTAAAATCCTCTACCTACGTACAATATGCGCATTATTGTATCATTAATAATACACTTGACCAAATTTTAATTTCTCAAAATTGTTATCTTGATTTAACTCAAGAAAGCGCAATTTCACTGGAATGGGATCAAGATGTAATTTGATACCTAAAAGAAACCATTTACGCGAGTTTATTTTTCCCATTCAAATTGGGACTGCAGATGGTCTTGTAATCCCTATAGAAAATGTTGAGTTTACTTCCTATTGTGAAACACCAAATAGTATCATTGATGTTGGTTACTCATTCGATTCATGTAAAGGGGTCTTTATCATACATGTAGTAGTTCGTGAGTATCTATGGTAAATGTTATGATCATACATATCTCTTAGAATAGTGGCTTGAACTCTATCACTGAAGAAAATATGATAATACGAGTAATATCACCAAAATTCTTATACAACCAACAATTATGGACTTTCTCAAGAGTCAAGTAAATTGAGGAAGTGGAGATTTTCAAAGTTCTTTTGATAGATGTACATATCAAAGAGAGGTGTAGACTTTAGGGGGAGTCTCAACATAGGTGTGTTGTACTCTTTTTCCTTAGACCAAGTTCTGTTTTTTCCATTAGGTTTTGTTACTTGGCAAGGTTTTAATGAGGAAACAATAAAACACCATTTCACCCTTTGACTTGGCACAAGGGGGAGTGTTGAAGGAAAAACACAATTAATGTGCCTTTGTTAATAAGTAACCGATGAAGGACAATTTAGGTATTTGTTATTTTTATGTATTATGGAAATATGTAATTGATATCCTATATAAAGGGAGTCTTTGATTAATAAGAGAACCCTAATTTCTACCGTCTTCCTTCGTCTCTCTATTATGTCTTCTCCTTATGCTTTTCCTTTTACAATTATCACCTAAAATATCTTATACACTAACCAAAATATAAAAGAAAATTACATTATCATAAATTAAAAAGTGGTACACCACTCTTTTACACCATCTCTTTCACCGTCTTTGATATTCTTGTTGATTTTTTTAATTTCTTTTCTCATATACTCATGAAATGGTCGTTATTTTTTATTTTATATTAATATTTGTGTTTCAAATTATATCAATTAATTTATTTCTAATAAAAAACTCACAATACAATCCACAATGATGATGAAAAATATTGTGAGTAAAAAAATTATATATTACTTATTTCTTATTTTATTTATTTTTTATTTCTTTTGATTTAAAACATGAATGAACAAATATCATACTATAATATTTTTCTTTATTGTAATTACCCTTAGATATCATCCCTAACTACTCTATTATAATATCTTACTAATCATACCGTAACAATAAATGTGTTCATTACACATTTTTTTTATTTTATTCTTGGAGCAATTATTTATTTATTTATATTTAATTAAATTTCATAGATCTATCGTATACCATGATTTTTTGTTGATTTATGTTTATATCTTTAAATGAACCAAATTCAATTACTAAGAAATACAAAATCAACCAAACAAAAACTATTTTATGAAATTATTTGAAAAACAAAAGTGCACAATAATATATACAAAATTAACTACAAATCAACTAAATAAAATCTCAGGACCTGACAGGCTTATAAATTCAACATCAATATAAAAAATCGTGTAAAATAAAACTTATAACTAAATTAAAAATCAACTGTACATAAACCAAATATGAATATAAATAATCTTACAAGTCAACTATACATAAACCAGACATCAACATAACTAATCTTACAAGTCAAATATACATTAACCAAATATCAACGCAAATAATCTAGGTAAACCCTATAACTAAATTATTAAGATCACAACATGATTCGAAGACACCAAATCATCGGATTAAAGAAGCTACAAGGGTGTTATGTAGTGATTTATATAATCAGCATTAGTTATAATAGTATATCGAATAACAAAAAGGATAAATAGCCAGCAACAAGAAATTAAACAGATAGTAGAAAGAAAATGTACAACCAGTACTCAAGAGATGCACGACCCATATACAATAGATAAACATAAAATAAATCAAATAAAATAGATATCTGGATGATAAACAACAAAGAACCTCATAATAAGCATATATTGGATTTCTTTCATTGCCTGGGGATTGGGTACGAAACTGTAAAACCCTATTAAATTCTCCATGTGCAGTTATTCAAGAAACGGACAGTTGGATATGAAGGACGTTAGAAAATCCGAATATACGCACACCTCATTCAAACGGAGCGAGACTATAACAGACGGAAGTGATAAATGTCTGGAAATCTGTAATGCGGGCTTTCTTGGAATTGGAAGCAATTACCGGTCTCTACCATATTCAAATCCAGCCTTTTAACACCACCCCTATTATTATTATTATTATTATTATTATGGTGAAATTCTCAATTGTAGAGCTGGCAAAATCATGAAAACATTATGTCCTAATCCGGGTTCTCATAATTTATTATTTATTTATTA
>BMAC01000006.1:1674652-1699015 GCA_014905375.1 Phtheirospermum japonicum | reverse complement strand
TCGATCACCCAGACGTGATCATCCAAATATGGGTCGGCGTGCTTCTTCGTCTCCCCAACCGTCGTCTCCTTTCTCTCGACTTTAGAAATAGTCGTAGTCGGGCACGAGAGAGTAGGAGACAGCACATCTTTCTCGTCCTCTTCCACCTCCTCTTGTTCAAGCGGTAATAAAACCTCGGGTGGTGGCAAACGAGGCTCGATTAACTCCACATCCTCCAGGCTGGCACAACTACTTCTTCCTCGACTAAAGCAGGTAAGCTCGACAATCCAAGTGCCATCGTAGGCCCCGAAGATAGCACCTCCTCACTTTCCACTACAACCTCTTCACAATACCCGAGAGGGGTGACGTTGTTTTCCGACCCATTCTCCTCGTTCTCTATATCTACCTCATAGCGCTCACTTTCCGAAAGATCGTCAAATCTCGAATTATCATCAACGACCATGGCACCGCCTCATCAAAGAAGGGAATCTCGTCGAGGCACGGTTTGTTAAGCTCACTCACGTCATTGGCAATTTGCTTAGCGTGGGTCTCCATGCGATCGAGGCTTCCAACGAGCTCGGCTAAGAGAGACTCCACGTCCGGGAGTGGGGACGTAGACGAGTCCTTGAAAGAGTGAGGTATAAGGGTCATCGCTCGGAGTAATCGAGCTCGAGGTGGGTAGGCCGTAAGAATCGTAGCTCGAAGAATTGGAATCATAAATCGATGGAGCGTACGAATCATAAGAAGAAGGAAGGGCGAGGGGAACATATAGATCGTCAAAACCCGGATTAAAAAGAGCACGAGTCGGTGCATACTGATCTATGCTCGGGTTGTGGGGGTATGAGAATGGAAGTTGATGTGGAGGGTTTGGCTCATAATGATCGGAAGAGTAGATCCACTCTTTCCCGATCGAAGCATACGGGTCGTCATATTTGGGATCGGTATATGGATTTGGATATTCGGGAATTTGGATGTAAGGGTTGTCGTATGGCAAACTAACTCGGTAGTTTGCCATCCTCGGCCGAATCAATCAAGCGGCGGAGGCGTCCTTCGATCGTTCAGAGTGTGGGGCGGGCAGAATCGGGCTTTCGAGCAGGGTTTCCATCGTTCGCTTCTCGATTACTGGTGATACTAGCGGAGAGAACGGGATGTGGGACCTACCCTGCACACACAACAAACGACAAAAAGATTACGCGTATCGAGTGTAAAATAATTTACTAACTAATTATTTACGACGACAATAAGAATAATTAAGAATGCCATTGGCCTTAATCCATCCCCGGCAACGGCGCCAAAATTTGATCGAAGATTTCTCGACGCTCTAGAAATCGTCTCCGCAATAGTACGGAGTCGACTGTAGATGCGGTGAGTTGTCCCGAGTCGTGTCTCTCGAGGATGGATGTGATCGGCTATCGGTTTTCTTTATCGTTCTTATCGTCGGTTTTTTCTAAAACTAATTTATCCTAAGAAAGCGATAATCATTGTTCGGTTTTATAGCTAAGGTTTAAATTTGAAACTTGAGATTTAAAAACAATAAAACATTTAAAGGAATTTAAAGCTTATACTAAAAACGATCAATTTAAACTAATTAACTTATTAAAACTTAATTATTTGAAATTAGTAAAATGGAGGGAAAATTAAAGTCAACTTATTTGAATAAGTCAACATAAGTACTTAACATCAATTAAGGGTTTTAAAGGAAGATCTTTAACAACTTTTACTAAATTAGAATTTGAATATAACTTAACAACTTAAAAGTATAAGTTCATAAGTTAGAAAGCTAGAAAATTAAATTTAAAGTTTTGAAAAACACAAGAGATGCTAAACTATGATCCAAAGCACAACACAATATTAAAAGGAAATAATCATGGAAATGAAACTAAATTAAAGGAAAGAAGTTACCAAATGTTGATTACACAAAAGCTTGAATGATAAAGCTTGGGAAGTTGATGGATCTTCACAAAAGATAGCTTGAAACAAAGCTTGAACATAAACTAGCTTAAATCTAAACTTAACTAATCTATACCTAATTACTAGAATTTTTAAGAATTAAAATGAGCAAAACATGAAAAACTGAAGAAAAAGTTGTTTGGTGAGCTTTCTGGGGAAGAAAGCTATGAGCTGCAAGTTGTTCAAATGAAATGACGTCTGATGACTAATATCCTCAAAATTTCTGCTTTTCAGTCGATCGACTGAAAAAGCAGTCGATCGACTGGCAGTCGATCAGTGTTGTCGGCAGTCGATCGACTGCTCCGTCAAAATGGCCTGAAGCCCTGTAATTCCGTCGATCTTGAGAGGACCCAGTCGATCGACAGCAGTCGATCGGCCAAGTAGGCAGTCGATCGACTGCAATGTCCAAAACGCCAAAATGTCGCTGGAATTCAGTCGATTTTGGGGGGGGTTCAGTCGATCGACCAGATATGCAGTCGATCGACTGAACATCCAGTCGGTCGACTGGATTCCAGCTTCCGGCTCGATTTCTCGTTCTTTTCGCGTCCGCCGGCTTGTCGAACCTCGTCCGCTGCTGCTTCCTTGCTTTGTCCATCCATTCCCGAGTCGAGTATCGACGATCCCAAACGAGCGTGGGCCCCGCTTGGACGTCCTACGGCCAAGAAAAATGGAAACGTGAAAAAGTACGAAAATTAATAACAAAACGTACAAAAACTAAGAAAAACTAGAAATACGAAAAACGGCCAACCCGACTCCTAAAGTAACAAAAAGCAAGCGAAAAACACGCAACGTGAAACAAAAACGATAATGAAAATATGTACAAAAAGATGCAAATCAATGATAACAACACTTATGCCATAATGGCTGCGAGATCCTTTCACAATTATCAACTAAGCTAACTTACAATGAGGTTAGTCATTGTGTCAAACACCATAAACATCGTTATAACTTCTTCAACAAATCATTGAACCCTTGGGGGTGACTTGGGATCATGAATTACAAGTTGTGCGTGCAACCAAGCAAAAATGGGCCAATTCCGCAAAGGTATGTATTTAACTTTGTTTTATTAGATGTTTGATCCTTAATTAATCATTGGCATGTCATTACCCTGTGACTAAGTTGATTCTGAACTATAAGCAGTTTATATGGAAGAAGAACCATTATTCATTAAAGGAACGGGCATAATATTTATGCAACTATCAAACTTGATTCCAAAATCATGTATGCCCCGACGACCAATGTTCAATTACATGTGCGGTGAAGGGACCTCGTTGACAAGGAACAAATGCGAGAAGTATTTTCAATGTATTTTTGTTATTAAAGGTGTTAATAATGTTAGTGTCTCCTAGTAAATTTTATTTTCAGTTTTGTGGTGGTGTAAGCAGTTTATTCTCTGCTTACCGGGTAATTTACTTTTACCCACTTAAATCTACCGAGAAGATTACTTTCATTTTGAAGGCTTTTTTTATGATAAAATTTGTTCGAGTGGAACATCCATATGGATATTATGCTTGTTGACAAGGTCCTTGAGAGGAAGCTCAATGGGGATTTTTTTAAAATTATTTTGATGCTATTTCTAAATTAAAGTATAATAAGTTGTAATAAATGAATTAAAATTAAATTAAATAAAAATTGAGTAAAAAAGTGCAAAATAAAAAAAATAGAAAATATGACAAGATAACCCTAAAATTAAACAAACAAACCAAGAACATACATAAAGTACACATCGTATACACAAGGTACATATATCATGTACTCGAGATAGGCATATCGTGTGTTGTAGTCCCAAAATTTTAGTTTTTATTTATTTTATTATTTAAAAAAGATTGTACACGATATGCCTAATCGTGTTCTAACTCTTGTACACGATATACACATATCGTGTACATGAGATATACATATCGTATACACAAGATTGACAAATCATGTACACGACATAGGCAAATTATGTACACGATATAGGCAAATCGTGTACTGTAGTCTCAGAATTTCATTTTTTTTTTGTTTTTTTTATTAATAAAAATAATTTTACACGATATGTCTAACTCGTGTACACGGGTTAGACATATTGTTTATTCATAATTTTAATTCTTTATTAAAACAAACCTTTTTTTTAATTAACTACCAAGAACCAATCCTCTAATAATTGACCAACTAGGAAGCTACAGAGAAGACAATACTTTAATATTTTACAGATAAATGAAAAAGAAAATCATTCGATACTATCTGAGGAAAAGAAAAAAAGGTCTCTCGCTCTCTAACGGAAGTAATTGGCAGCCAGCACCACTCAAAATCTGATTTGTGTCTCGTCCTTCATCCGTCCTTTTGATCGGAATCAGGCCTCAGGAGAACTTAGTTCACGAAAAATGAGTAAGTTTTGGCTAACTCTAAATTGCTAAATCCTAGTTCCTAAATTCTTTATGAAATAATTTATTCTTGTTATAAGTATTAATTTAGAGGATAAATTATTCGATTCTTTTGTTTCGTAGTTGTTGAGAAAATCCTGACATTGGTAAAAAAAAAAAAAAATCATTAGAACTAGAATTGAATTTTTTGTGAACTTCGATGTAAATATTAATGAATTTGTTAGTCTTGGGATAATTGGGATTGGAATTGATTTCATCTATTTTTTGAGTATTCTTTGTATGATTCATTCTACAACCTTTTTTCCTTCTTTGTTCCCCCCTTTTTATGGTAGTGTTATTTAACATTTGCATCACAACTGAGCAAGAAATATATAAATCCTGATATCAAAAAAGGAAAAGAAAAGAGAGGAAAAATGCACTTAAGACCTTCATGAATTTTAATTTCTTGCATAGTAGCATAATTTTATTTATGTGTGATACCGTTAATTGATTTTGGATTCTATGATGTTGCATTGGTTTATGAAGAGGATGCCTAGCACACAAAACACTGTCTTCAAGAACATGTACTAGCCCATTGGTTGGAGTAAGGAGGAAGAGGCTTGTCTCATCCAAGAACTAAATGACTCAGCTGAATGGAAGGTGAAACGACACAGCTTGTCTCAAAAGAGATTTTACACTTGAGAAGGTGAAACGACAAGTCCAACTCTACAAGGTTCGGTTTGATGCGTTTGTTGAATGGAAGAATTCACCTAGCTTCAAATATTATGTCCAAACCAATCGGGTGAAGGTCAACAATACTTATTGGGATAGCATTGAAAAGATTGATGTTTTACACTAATTTGAGGTTATATTTTGCCAAAAATACCTGGCCAGTGCTTTTTTACACTATCCTTACACTTACGTATGTTCACAGGAAACAAAGAGTCAGCGCTACTTCCAAACTTTTGGATTGCGGTACTATGAAGTGGCCTATAAGATGTTGATTACAAAAAACGTGGCACCGATAAATTTATGATATATTGATGGGTATTCAACATTCAGTCCGATTGAAATTGAGCTTTAGTATGAGGATACAGACGATGAGGATGTCTTGGAGAATGATGGTGATTCTGAGAAGGATGATGCTTCAGTATTCAGAATTTTATATTGATTAACATGAATTTGTCTTGATTTTTGTATATATTTCAGTAGTGTTTTAGTTGGATTTGCGATTAGTTTTGGTATAAGTTGGATAGATTTCGCATATTTCCATATTTTCATATCTCTAGCTTATTTTACCGTGTTTTGATCGAAATTGATATAAATGGGTGATTATTTTCTATTTTCCCCATTTAGCTAAATAACCGAGGATGCTCAGCGCTTTAAAGGTGAATCTTGCAAGCCGTTGCGAGAACCGAGAAATAAGAACGAGCAAATTGGCAAAGAAGTAGCAAAAACAATTTGCAAGGAAGATTCCATCGATCGATAGCGGGCGTCGATGCTCCGTTAATTCCATTGCATTACCCACGTCGATCGACAACTTGTCGACAAACCTCTCTGTTGGCATCAATGTAAGTCTGTCGACTGATAACATGTCGACACCTGGTCGACGAAACTCTCCATTGGTGTCGATTCAAAGAGCGTCAGTCGATGCCAACTGCCGACGCCATATCAAGCGGCATCGATGTGATTCCCGTTGATCGATGGATGGTCGAAGCAGGCCCAGATCAGGAATTTTAAGAAACTTGCTCGCCAAGATTTGGAAAAACTATAAGTACCCCTTCATATCGCGACTTGGGGGGACTTACACACCATCCTAGGGTTACTAGACATAGAGAGAGTTTGTTTCCACTTCCCGTTACATAAATACAAGATCAAGATCGAAGGTCCAAGAATCACAAGTCCAAGCTCCATTCTTTAGTTCGTGATTTGTTCCTCGATCAAGACCATCGTTATTTCTCTGGAATAGCTGGAGTTTTTACTACTTTTTCAAAATGATAATAAGTTTTCTAAACTCTTTTCCATTGCTTTCTAGTTTAATTCTTAGATAATCATAGATTTTAGATTTATTGTTCTTCGTTCCCGGATTTTGAATTTCTCATGCTCCATTACTTTGGGTTTGATAATTAATTTAGATTGTGATCGTTTTCTTTTCAATTCCGTTTCATTTGTTTCTTGCTTGATAATCTTAGTAGTAATTTACTTCATGCTTTTCAACTGTTCTTTAATTTTCTCAAATCTTAGTTCATAATTCTTCGATAATTAATCTTCTTAATTCTAGTTGGTTAATTAGTTAATTGGTTTTAAATAAATGTTCTTGGTTTTCAAATTCGTAGTTCATAAATTCGAAAACCCAATTATACATGTTCTAGTGTGACTTTGTGATTAAACAAATATTCAAACTCCGATTGTCAGTTCCTTGAGATTCGACTCGAGTCAGCTTTCCACCCTACAAGTGTTCTCGTACTCTTGCGAGCAGGCTTAAATGTTTGAAAAATAAATTAATTAAAATAGGTGCGGAATAGTCTGAATCAAAATTCTAGCGACGTTTATTTTGCATGTAATTGTGGTGTTTTTCTCATGTTTTTAATTAGGGTTTTATATTATTTTTTGAGTCGATTAGTTAGTTTTCTAGGTTATTTTTCTTGTTTTGTTGTTTTTCACTTGTCTTGTTAATTTTGTATTTAATTGGGCTAAATGGTTCAATTAATTTGAGGTTTGGTGTAATTCTTGGGTTTTTATATTCAAAATTCTCATTTAATAGGTGGCTTAATGATTTGAATTCAAGTTAAGGCATGGAGGCCAAAAATCCAAGCCTAGCCTTGCCTATTTGCATGCCCAAATTGGTGCCAATAGCAAGTTTCAAAAGTAGCTAACATTCTGGAATGGTGGCCTAGCCTTGCCTATTTCCCCGCCAGCACCTTAGGCAGCAACACAGGCAGCATTTCAGCAAGCCTACTCCAGCGCCCAGCAGCACCTTAGGCAGCAACACATGCGGAATTTCAGCAAGCCTACTCCAGCGCCCAGCAGCACCTTAGGCAGCAACACAGGCAGCATTTCAGCAAGCCTACTCCAGCGCCCAGCAGCAACCAAGGCAGCACCTCGGAGCCTAAACTGGTGCCCAGGCAGCTCCAGTGCACCCCAGCGCACCCGGGCTCGCCCAGACTAAGCCACCTCGAGCCATGGTCGAGTCATCTTGAGCAAAATCAAGCCAAAATGTGTCAAAAGGCTAATTTGGCCCATTTAAACCCAATTAAACCTAGTATAAATAGTAGACTTCTCTCATATTTGTAAAGATATCTCCAATTCCTCCCAACCCAAGTTTGGGTTTGGGATTAAAATCTCTCTCTCTCTAGATTTTAGATTTAATTTCAAGCAATTCCTTGGGTTTGTAAGCCCAAGAAGAATCCAAGTACTCCCTTGGATTTTTACTTTGATGCAATTTAATTCAAGCTTGTTTCTTCTTCTGTTTAATTCAAGTAAGTCTTCTTTTCTTTTATGCTTAGTTCTTCAATTTCATGCTTGCTCTTCATTTTTATGCCTTTTGTCTTAACACCTTGAATTCATGTTAGATCTTAAGAATTGGCTATGAAATCTAGATGAGTGACACATCTAGATCATAGATCGGGTCTTGGATTGTCTTGATTTTGAGTTTTTCACATGCTTTATTTGCAATTTAATTTTCATGCTTTGTTTCATGCTTAATCCTATATTTATGCTTTGTTCTTGTTGTCTTTCATAAAGTTTCAAACTTTCCCATCAATTTTCGTTGCTTTATCCATTCATGCTTTCAATTCATGTTAATTTGCATAATTCAAGTTTTTATGTTCATGCAAGCTTAGTTGTACCTTGTGCATGCATGCTTGTACTTGCTGAAACATGCTTGTTTTTGCTTGTTTTCATTATTTGCTTGCATTTCCATTGAAGGCATACGACTGAGGCATTCTACCCACTTGCTATTTCAATTTCTAGGATAGTTTAGGTATTTTAATTGCTTGTTTTTATTTTTTTCTTTACTTTTCAATGCTTGAAACTTACAATTGAATCGATTTCCGATAACACCGAGCCAATAGAACCTTTTATTTCTAAAACCACAAAAAATTACACTTCACCGTTGTCGGGGAATTGGGAAAGGTTTTGAAGATGTTTGTTCGTATTACTTTTTGTTTATCCGTTTATATGTATAATTGTTCTTGGATTGCCACTCGATGCGTTGATGTTGTGTACTGTTGATGCAAGGTCGTAGAAGCCTTAATATTGAACTTGCTCCATTTATTGACAACATCGAATGCGTACGGATACCGAGACGACTCTCTTTTTTCCCCGTCAGGAGTCCATCCGAAGTAACCCCAACCATCATGTTAAAAATTGATGGACGAGGCCCTGGAGGAAGAGGAGGAAGAACAAATGGTGGTCGAGGGAGAGGAAATGACATCCGCACTCCACCTTGCAATCCACCATACGACATTCTATACGACTATGACATGCACATAGGAGACCAGCAGAACGATGGCCGGGATGAAGACCCACCAATTTTTGATCCTATTGATAATCAAGAGAACAACCAAGAGCACAACAATGACAAGAATCAAGGAGAAACGAAATCCTTAATGATGCAAACAATAGGGGACCCCAGCCCCATGACAACCAGCAAGTCCTGATTCCAGGGAACAATCCTATCAACCCACCACCGCAGCACTTTCAGAATAGAGCAGAAGCCCGAGCCTTCAGTTCTCGAGCGAATCAGGAGTTTGGTTGCAACCAAGTTGGTAACGGTGGGTCCCAAAACAACCGAGGTAAGAATGGAAACAAGAATCGGAAGCAAGCACTAAATGGTTTCCATAATAGAAGAGAAGGGTGACAGTACAATGCTTGGCAGAACGACAATAGACTGAACGATGCATATGAGATGAGATTAACAAATTTTATGAAGATGTTGATTATTACGAGAATAGGGCGGAGTAAGGAGGTCATGCAAATCTCGGAGGGGTACAAGCCCCTAGATATCAGAACATACGCCGACAAGGCGACCTTGCGTGCCCAACCATAGGACCATACAGCTCAGCCATAGTTTTAAGCCCCGCTGCTCGAGACTACAAGTTAAGGTCCGATGATGTTTGTCGGATACCCGTTTTCTATGGCATGCCAAGTGAAGACCCGCTCGATTTCATTATAGGATTTTACGTAGCATTATATGGAATTACAGCTCAAGGACTAACTGAAGGGCAGCTTAGAATGAGGTACTTCCCGAGCACTCTAAAGGACAAAGTGAAGTGGTGGATTCTATCATTACAACCTAACTCCCTAACCAATTGGGATATGGTTTACAAGAATTTTGTGGGCAGATTCTACTCGGCGCAAACGACAGTGACGTTGAGGAGAAAAATTACCAACTTCGATCAAATGGATGGTGAATTATTCCACGAGGCATGGGAACATTATAAAGAGCTCCTCCATGCATGTCTGCACCATGACAATAGTCCCGAGATGGTCAATAACTATTTTCATGAGGGTTTGCTGCCGATCTTTAAGCAACGAGTGGAAGCAAAGGCTGGAGATTTTGGAAACTTAACTACGGAAGAAGCATGGGGTTTATTTGAGTTAATGAGTGAGAAGTCGCGAAAGACGACCTCCCGGCCTAGGAAGGTCAAGGTGAACGAAGTGTCAACCTCACAAGAGGAGAATGATAAGTTTAATAAACTCACAAAGCAAGTCGAATTGTTGACAAGCATGATGATGAAGCGAGAGTAGAAGCCATCTCAACCTTCACACGAAATGTGTGGAATTTGTGGAGCATTTGGGCATGGAGAAAATGCATGCCCAATGACGTTTGACGAAGAGGAGAACGTAGAAGCGAACTCCATTCAAAACATTTAGCAAAACAATAATTCCGGACAGAAATTCACAAAGCCATTTAATCAAAATCAGATGCGGCGTGATCATCCGAATTTCAAATGGGGTCCTGTGAGCCCGAGTTATGTGTCGATGCTGACACAAACTGACCCGCAGTACCTGCCACCTCCCCCACCAAACAAATATCCGACGAAGGGGCAAGCACCTACCCCGGTTCAACTAGACGATCATTTATTGGTATGGCAGCTGAATCAAGTAGTTGAGACCATGAGAAATTGGGAAGGACTTGCATAAGTAAATTCAAAGTTAGATAACCTTACTGCAATGGTGGATGCACATACCAAGAGTTTGAACAATTTTGAGAGAATGGATAATCAAATAGCTGCCTCTATGGCAAAAACGGCAAATAAGAAGGACAAGTTTCTGAGTCAGACAGAGTAAGCCTCAGCTATTCATGTACTTCGAAGTGGGAAGAAATTTAATAATGGAGTAGTCGAGAAAGAAGAAGAAGAAGAAGAGGTGGTCCGAGTTTCAAACCCAATTCCACCTAAAGAAGATGCACTTAAACTAGTGGACAAGATGCACAAGTCACCGAACCGATATGTTCCGGGATCGATTAAGGGGACAATTCCAAACCAAACAGAAATCGCATCCAGAAAAATCATCGCCCCCAATCAATGATCGAGTTCCATTTCCAAGTCGCCTACGTCTGGCCAAAGAAAATAAAAAATTCATGGAGCTCTATAATTTGCTGAAGAATGTCAATATTAACCTTCCTCTTTTAGGTATGATCAAGACAATGCCATCATATGTGAAGTTTTTCAAGGAGGTTGCTTCTAGAGAGAGGCGTTTGGCGATGAACCAGCGTGTCAAGCTGATGACAGAGGTTAGTGAAATTTGCAAGGAGCCTTTACCTCCAAAAGAAAAAGATCCTGGGAGTTTTTGTATCGATATCTCGCTCGCGAATGTGCAGAGGGCGCGAGGTATGCTTGACCTTGGCACAGGTATTAATTTGATGCCATATCCTCTTTATAAGCAATTTGATCTTGGTCCCTTGAAGTCAACCACCATGCGTCTCCAATTGGCTGATCGATCAATCAGGCACCCGTTGGGTATTATTGAAGATGTTTTGGTGAAAGTTGATGAATTAGTAATTTCAGTCGATTTTGTTGTGTTGGATGTTGGTGAAGTGCCTAATGAGAACAAGTGACATACTATTTTGTTGGGTCGTCCGTTTATGTCTACCTCTCATACGGTGATAGATTTGAATAAAGGAAGGATGACTATGACAGTTCTTGGCGAATCGATAACATTTTCATTAAAAGATATTAATAATTATCCTTCTTCATTCATGCGAGAAGAGTGCTCATTTGTTGATCCGATTGAGTCTTGCGTCCTTGATCTTAAATGCATTACTTTTTTGGACGAGTTACACATCGAGGACGATGAAGATTTTTTGAGTAGGGAAGAGGTGGCCGAATTACTTGGGATTGATTTTCGTGAAATTGAAGCTAGCATCGAAGATATTGACCCCAACGAAAAATCGACTATGAAGTCTCAAACTTATGAAATCGTGGAGTTTGGAGATCCACCTCAAGCTGGAAATTAATTTCAAGAAATTGCGTCGAGCAAGCGACGTTAAAAGATGCGCTTCTCGGGAGGCAACCCGAGATTTTTATATCCTTTTATAATTCCTGTTTTTGTCTTTTTGTTTTCTGCAATGTTTTGCTTTGTTTTTATTTTTTAGAACAGATGGAGGAACTATTGCTGGGAATGTTGATCAAATCGAGCAAAAAACGAGTCACATGACAGCATCCATTGATCGACGCTTGAGTCGACGCGACGTCGATGCCCCCGAGCTGCCGGAGTCGATCGACGCCCATCGACGCGAGACCCAGACCGACGCATTTTGTGATAAAAGACACGGGATTTAGAGAATTTTATGGGCTGCGATTTTTGGGAGCCTTTTTCCCACAAGGTAAGTTTTAATATGGTAAGTATTAGGGCAAATTTTGGTTTAATTAAGAGTCTAGATCTATTTCCTTTTTAGAGTCATCTTGTGATTAGGAAAGCTTGATAATTCCAATCTTATTTAGATTTAGAAGGAATCTAGAACTCCTATTCTCAAGACTTTGAATTCCTATATAAACCACCCCCTTAGTACCTAATTCTTCATAAATCCTCCAAGCTCTTTCCACGTTTTGATCACCTCCTAGCACCGAATTTCCACTTTGGACTCATAAACGAGGATGAAGCAAAGCCAGCCACCATCTGCTGGATTAGAAAAGGGACTTGTGCAAAGAGAAGAACATGAAGAGGCGATGGATGAACTTCAAAGCTAATGGGACGAGGCTAGAGAGACTATTCAAAAATTAACGGCATAAAATCTCATGTTTTTGTTTAATGAAGCGGAACTGGCTTCAACTATTTTCAAGCTGGAGGAATATTTGGCGGAGGCAAAGACCACAATTGATGAGCTTATTGAGAAGTCAAGAGGCTTAGTGATGAACTTCACGGACCTCTATTACACTTGAGCCCTGATTCCGAGAATTCTTTTGATGCACTTGATGGAACACCCTTGAACTCTAGTTCCGAGAATTCTTCGGACGATTAGCGTAGCTAGTTCTAGTATTTATTATGTTATCGTGGCTTTGAGGATTATTTATTTTAGTTACATTGGGTTTTATTTGGGTGCTCACGGTTTGCTATAATTAGTGTTTTGTGTTCGTACCATATGAATTCTTATTATTTTTGCTCGAACGTTTTGATTTTTCATGAGTTTTGCAGTTTTTGAGACTTAGCAGTATGCTAGCAGAAGCCCTTACCGCTAAGGCTTCCGTAACATAGTCTGCCTGCTAAAACTTCACCAATCCGCCCCCGCCAACCGAGGTCACATTTCGACCCAATTTTAGCCGCACTCCGGCAACTTTTAACGAGCCGCAATCCGGGCAATTTCAATCCCCCATGACATTCCACCGTGCACTTGAGCAAGGTAATTGATTACAGTCGTATCTTTTATTGCCTTTTATTTTCTTTTTCTTGAATATTTTAAAAACACATACAAATAAAAAAATGAAAAATCCAAAGATATTTGTTAGCTTGTTATTTGTTTTGTTTATTTGTTTGTTTTCGTAGATCTTAATCAAGAAAAACGACATCACGCAATTTGAAGGATATTGCACTGTTCTATGTAGAGCGACTCGACTACTCAATCTTCAGGGATGTTCTTCTTATTCCCTCCCTCTTTTGTTTTAATTCTTATATATGTTTATGGCAATACGAAGATTGCCGGATTTTTAAGGAGGGGAGGATGGTCGAGTATGACTTGTAATTCATAATCGTTCAATTTGAATTCGTGATTGATTGCTATTCCTGCGCGTTATTGTATTTGTCTGGCTTGCCTGTCAAAATTAGTTATGTGTGATTTGAGGTTCTTGTCTTTGAGCATGTATAAGTGCATAGATTTTTCAAAATTTTTATATATATATATTGTAAAATGGTACTTGGACACAAATGATTTCGTAAACTCTAAAAGCAACGTTAATTCAAAATCTTTTCATGCAAAAGCCTGTGAGTAGCCTGAGTGTTTATTATCTTTGCATGTACATGAGTGAGTTATGTTTTGAGATCTCTTTGAAATCGCAGTGTGTAGTTAGCTTTGAATATGATGATTAGGCACAGAAAAAACCCTTATTCTGGCCATATCCAAATATATTAGCCACTATAAATTGCGAATGAGCCCCTCATAGCCAAATATCCATTCCCTATAGTCATGAGTGTTTATGAGTTAACTCCTACGTCATTAATATCGTGGAGTAAGAGTTAGTTATATTTATTAGTTATTTGTGTTTTAGAATCATGATTAGGGATTTATGAAAAAGTTGTAATAAAGGATCACCATCCTTCAAGAAAAAAGAAAAAAAAAAGAAGAAAAAGAAAAAATAATAATAAGAAAAAAAAAGGGAAGAATAAAAAGGATGGTGAATCTTGTGAGTTATTGCCTATGCTTATAAAGGCTAGTGTTTAATATTGTTGATTTTCTGATGATGCCTAATGTTTAAGAGGCAAGAGTTGAGTTTTAAATAAAGAAGTGTATCATAATGCTTCTAAATTATTAAGTGGTTTATGCAGAAGCCAGTTTTGGATTTCGAGTTGAGAAATAGCCTAAGTTTAAAGGCTACGTTATGTGAGTTTAGTGAGGTTTCATTTGAATGAGGTGAAGCATGTTGCTTCGTGATTAGAATAGTTGAGTGAGTTATTGATCACGTTAGATCGTGAGTTAGCCACACGACTTATATATTTCATACCTATCCAAAGAGCCTACATTGCAACCCTAAAAGACCTTTTCTGATTCTTTGTTGGGTACACACTTAATATGCGATGAGAAGTTTTTGATTTTCAGTACTTGTTTATTGTGCTTATATTTTGATGATTTGAGTGTGAACACGTCCCCATAAAAATTTCTTGAGTGCTTTGAGCGTACACCTATATATTACCCTTTGAGATGATGCATGATTTTTGCAACTATCTATATTTTCAATATTATCTATGTAGCACGACATGACTCTTTGCTTGGGCTGGTTTTCATTACTTGTAATTCTGTGAAATTATCATTTGTTCGAGGACGAACAAACCAATAAAGCGTGGGGTAGTTGATTAACATGAATTTGTCTTGATTATTTTATATATTTCAGTAGTGTTTTAGTTGGATTTGTGATTAGTTTTGGTATAAGTTGGATAGATTTCGCATATTTCCATATTTTCATATCTCCAGCTTATTTTACCGTGTTTTGACCGAAATTGATACAAATGGGTGATTATTTTCTGTTTTTCCCATACAACTAAGTAACCGAGGATGCTCAGCGCTTTAAAGGTGAATCTTGCAAGCCGTTGCGCGAACCGAGAAACAAGAACGAGCAAATCGGCAAAGAAGTAGCAAAATCAATTCACAAGGATGATTCCGTCGATTGACGGTGGATGTCGATGCTCCTTCGACACCATTTCATTACCCGCGCTGATCGACAACCTGCTGATAACTTTTTGACAAAACTCTCTGTTGGTGTCGATTTAAGTCCGTCGATTGATAACCTGTGGACACCTAGTCGACGAAACTCTCTGTCGTCGTTGATTCAAAGAGCGTCGGTTGACACCAACTGCCGACGCCATCTCAAGCCGCGTCGACATGATTCCCGTTGATCGACGGATGGTCAACGCAGGCCCAGATCGGGAGTTTTAAGGAAACTTGCTCGCCAATATTTGGAAAAACTAAAAGTACCCCTTCATATCTCGACTTGGGGGGACTTACACACCATCCTAGGGTTACTAGACATAGAGAGAGCTCGTTTCCACTCCCCGTTACTTAGATACAAGATCAAGATCAAAGATCCAAGAATCACAAGTCCAATATCCGTTCTTTAGTTCGTGATTTGTTCCTCGGTCAAGACCATCGTTATTTCTCCAGAATAGCTGGAGTTTTTACTGGTTTTTCTAGATCATAATAAGTTTTATAAACTCTTTTCCATTGCTTTCTAGTTTAATTCTTAGATAATCATAGATTTTAGATTTATTGTTCTTCGTTCCCGGATTTTGAATTTCTTAAGATTCCTTACTTTGGATTTGATGATTAATTTAGACCTGGATCGTTTTCTTTTCAATCCTATTACGTTTGTTTCGTGCTTGATAATCTTAGTAGTAATTTACTTCATGCTTTTTAATTGTTCTTTAATTTTCTCAAATCCTAGTTTATAATTCTTAGATAATTAAGCTTTTTAATTCTAGTTGGTTAATTAGTTAGTTAGTTTTAAATAAATGTTCTTGCTTTTCAAATTCGTAGTTCATAAATTTGAAAACCCAATTATACATGTTCTAGTGTGACTTTGTGATTAAACAAACATTTGAACTCCAATTATCGGTTCCTTGAGATTCGACTCGAGTCAGCTTTCCACCCTACAAGTGTTCTCGTACTCTTGCGAGAAGGCTTAAATGTTTGAAAAATTAATTAATTAAAATAGGTGCGGGAAAGTCTGAATCACATATGGATAATATGTATTTCCAATGTTTTAAATTATGTAATATTTGAATTTGTAATCTCTAGTTTGGACTTTAATATAATTATATGTATTTGTAATGTTTTAAATATAATAATAATATTTATTTTCGATTTTGTGTATTTGGTTTAATCGGTCTATTTTCAATTTACCAGTAATTTACATTTGCCCACTAAAATCTACCATCGACATGACTGCACAAATGTATTTACTTTAATTATTAACAGATTCTCTTACTGTTCTTCTCACTTTATTGAGTTTCGATGTAGTCGATTTATTGACACTATCAATGTTTGCTTGATTCTCAGGTACTTCACTTTTACCCTCGTGATATCTACCAATGATAGTACTATATATTGTAATAACTACAAACAACAATGTTGGCTCAAAACTCATGATTTCAATTTTACCCCTCTATTCTACCAGCGACTACACAACTCCATTCACAAAAGTATTTTTTTATTGTATTTATTACATATATGTCTTCAAAATATATAGACCTATAAAATGAGATGTTTGAATATATTTTTCTAATCAAATTTCACTTCCACATTATTTTTCCATCATCCTGGTTTTACCCAAGAAGAATAATTGAGTTTCATCAACCTAACAATGCACCAAATTTCGATTTTGAAGAAGATTTCCTTTTTTATGATAAATATTTGTTCGAGTGGAGCATCGATGTGGATATTTTACTTGTTGGCGAGTTCTATGAGATGAATCTGAATGGATTCTTTGACCCGAGATGTGGATTATACAACCATATCACGTGGATTATGTTGGACAAAATCAACATCACATTCAGGAAAGATTTCACTATGGATGACATAACCGCTCGAGTTGAACTTCTTGAAAAATGATGCAAGCATTTTCATATGATGTTGTTCGATAAACAATATATTTAGGATCACGAAACCAACAGTGTGCAAACGCTGGAATGTCTTGTGTATTTTGGAATGATGTGGCAAGAGATGCTCAATTTACTTCAGCATACCTGAAAAATGGAGAACCGTTGTCCAGTCTAATGGATTGGGTGTTCAATAAAAAAGATTTGAATTGAATTTTTCAATACCACAACCTTGTTGAAAATCCTCCCTTGCGATTGTAGTCATATATTTATTAGATGTGTATTATGATTGTTAATTCATTTTCATTGTATTTAAATTGTCACTTTCAATTGTAATGTAATGTCAATATCGTATTAAAAGTCTTGATAATTTTGTGTTTTCAAATTTTATAACAAGTCTGAAATTTTATTGGGTGATTTTAATTTAAATTAAAAAAAAATAAGAGGCTCTCACAATCATTTTTCTTGTTACAATACATTTGAAACACACCACCTAAAATGACGTTAACAAACAATTCACCTTAACTATTCTCGAAGACACTAACTCCAGATGTACTCATCATCAGTCATGTCGGGTTGAGGTAAATTATGTGGACATTATTCTTTAAGTGATCGAGCGACTTGAAGATGTTGCATTTTCTAGGGGAACGACGTCTTTTATTCCAAGAAGAATCTGGCAACTGTTCTAGTTCTAATTCAGGTATTTTCATATACATGTTTCATGTGACATGATTGTTTCCATTGCACCCACACCTTGTGCATACTTGTTTCTTACGAGTAGAATTGGAAGCACTTTCTGGAACAGCTGAATTCCTAAATGTTTTGGGTCTTTCCATCTATTTTGGGTTCTCTGGAGAAGACATATAATAGAACTAACCTCAGTGGGGACATCCTAAGTTCTAGGATGAGCTATAGGCATGACTACACGCAAAGTGCTCATCCTATGATAATCATCGACATAAGCATGGATGTTAGTTGGCATTTTCCTATTAAATTAAAGGCATCACACTATGTTATTAAATAAGATCACATGAAAAAGATACAAAACTAATTAGCATTAAAATATTCACCTAGTTGATGTTGCCGCGTGCGTACAAGGAATCAACAAAGTATCGAATTCAGAACATGTACAAATTTATAAACTCATATCAACTACATGTATCCCAAATCTATCTTTCACCTTGAATATGTTGTTCTGTAGGGATTCTACTTTCAATTTAGCCCCTCTTTCCATTACATAACCTACAGCTTTCTCCGCAACGTCGGTAAATTCATGATTTGAGATATCGTTGCCACATGTCGTTCGTAAAACCATTTCTTAGATACTGAACTCAACACTTCGAGAACCGACGTCACTGGGAGTGTCTTAGCCCACAAATCCAGATTGTTATAACTTTCTACATCGTTGAAGGTCATAAAGTCATACCAAAGCATGGGACAACACGAACGAGCCCATTTTTCTATTTTGATTCTCATAACATTTTCATAAGTTCCGAGAGAGACTTCCAATAATTTCTTAGTCTTCGTGTGATAATCATCCACATCGAGACTATACGCAGCTTGTTTGAACAACCCTACTGCATGTTGACCTACACCCCTCACGTGCCTCACCATGTGAATGATGCATAAGCCTTGATGCGCTTGAGGAGTTTTTTTTTTGATAGCATTGTTAATGGCTCTCGCTCTATTAGACACAATTAGTATGTCCGCAGGCAAGTCGTATGCCCTTTTCAATTGCTGGAAATATCATGTCTAAGTCTCTTCATTCTCTATGTGACCTATCCAACCGCCATCGGGAAAACCTGTTTATTACCATCTTGTGTGACAGCAACAAAAAGGATTCCTTTGTACTTGCCCATTAGAAAAGTCCCATCAACCACTATTATAATACGCCCACGTGCCTGAAATCTCTTGATTGTAGGCCCCAAAGCAAAAAAGGCATTATGATACTTATTGTCACCGTCAACCTCTAGTGCGGTGAAAGACCCCGATATCACTTTTTTTTAACACATATAAGTATGAAGGTAGCATGCCAAATGAACTCTTCTCCGTCCCATACATGAGCGTGAATTACTGATGTTTGGCTCGTAACGCAAGGTTATAACTTATTTCAATTGAGTATGCAGCATGGAACTCACTTATCATAACTTTTGATATGAGTTTTAAATTTTATTCCAAAAGCCTAGGTGCGAAATAAGCAGCGACAGCTTTAGAAGACAACCAAAAGTAATCATTATAACGTGGATCGGTTGCACATGCGTGACCTATAGCTCTGCACACATACCAAAGATTATTTTTAGCGCTTACAGCAATCTGAAATGGACAACCGGGTATAGTGCAAATAAGCGCGTATCATCCAGGATCTATGTACTTTGACTTATAGCGACCTCGATTCTCCAGGCGATATTTTCCAACTACAAACAAAAAATCTTCTTTGCTCATATACGTGTTTCCAACAACGACTGGTGGAATATTGAACAACTCTTCAGGGTACTCTTGTTAAATATTTGGTGCACAAGGACTTTCCATCTCCACCCTCCATAATCTGCTTGTATAAACCCGATTTGTATTTGGTGTCCAATTTTTATGTTTTCTTTCAAAAATTGTCATAATGTTGTTCAACAAATCGTCACGTACACCATACTAACTTGACCATTCCTCTAACACTTCGAATACCCACTTCCTAACCTCCGAAATAGGTACCTTACAGATGGGGACATCATCGTGAGCAACGCATCCATTGTCTAAGACAATATCAACATGTTCATGATCATCACTCAAATGCACAACCCGACGTTCGTTGCTTCCCCATTCGAAAAAATCTTGTGGATCAGTTGTGGTTATAGAATTGACGTGCCCACAAACATATGATGTTCCTGATGTCGAGTTTGACCGCCTTCAAAACTCTTACAAATATTTGAATTGACAAATCCCCTGGTGTTCAAGTTAATGTCACCAACTGCTTGGCTTTGTTGCATCAATCTGGACCCAGAACTCAACTTTTTAAGAGTAACAAACACATCAACAGGATGCTGTAAAAATTGACTCTGCACGATGAATGCGTTTTTATCTTTTTTTCCCATCAGTTTACCATTACTACCATCAACAAGAGAATGCAATAGGAAAACCCGATCATTTTGGATTGGAGTAATAGATTCTTGCACAGTGGTCAATTGGTAGTCATAACATTGATCATCTAAAGGAATCAAAACCATCTCATTTTCTCCACCAATATACTCCAAGCCTTGCCAATATCCATCAAAGTGAACTATTATATAATACCAACTCATTTGCAACACAAAGACAAACGAATCATTTTTACAGAAATTAAAATTCACAATGGTATAAATAAAAACGAAAAGAAAAAAAAATTCAGATGCCTTGTCTTACCAAATCGAATTAAATATAAAATAAATGGATGCACATTATATTAAATAAAATAAATAGATGCACATTGCCATCTTCCACCTCCACGTGGCTAATTAATTTTTTTTAAAAAGAATAAAATAAATGAATGCTCATTACCTTATTTATGCAACCTGGATTGTTTGATTTGTTTTTAATAGTACACGATATAGACATATAGTGTACATAAGATAGACATATCATATACATGATATGCCTATCTCGTGTACACAATATGTCTATCTATCATGTACACGATATACCTGTATTGTGTACATGAGATAGACATATTGTGTACATGATATCTCGTGTACACGATATATAGACACGTGTACATAATATTCCTATCTCGTGTACACGATATGTCTGAATATTGAGTACACGATATTTTTGGCCCCCGCCATATTGTATACTAATTGGTTAGAACTCGTGTTCTAACTGGTTCGAACTTGTTTACTTAGGAAAATTAATATTTTTGCCATATTTTAAACTCAAATTCCCTGAACGAGTATAAGAATTATTTCAAATATGCATAATAAAAACTACTTAAAAAAATGTGTGAAAATACCTAGAACTTTTGCTGTGAATAAAGCTCTTAACGCATATTTTTTTTAAATTTATTTTCTTCCGGAAATTAAACTATGAGTTCTAATTGGTGAATTTTAAACCAATACAAAAAAGAAAAATATCAATTCTAATTGCAGGGGTTGGTGGGATTGGTGGGTGGGGTAGGTTTAATGTAAATATTAAATGAATGTAAAGGGTGGGTGGGGTAGGTTTAATGTGAATATTAAATTAGAGGATATAGTGTTCTATCACCCATTTTAAACATATTTTTTATGAACCTAGTAGGAAAAATAGTTTTTATTATCCTTGATAGTTTTCTCTAACATAGTTTCCTCTAATATGCTTCTCATGGGACTTTAATATTATTCCCTTTTTAGGAAGAATTAATTGAGCAGTGAAGTTTCAGTGTCATTCCATATGCCGACTGGCAAGCTCGATCCGGCCCTTCTTGGGGTTTCCATCAAGAGAAGGCATCCATCGATGTGACCAATCAGATTGTGTTGTATGGCGCCTCATTTCTAATTCTAAACTAGTCTCAAGGTCCCAATTCACGTTGTAGAATCTATGTCAAAATAAAAGTCAAACTTCTCCAAAATCAAAAGGGAAATCATATTTCAGATTTCCAAACAAGTTTTATAAAATATCATAATACAAGTCTCAAGATAAGAGTTCATAGCATAGTATTGACACAGCACTGTATCAATTCTCAAGTACATCGAGTACATCACCCGAAGCTTTGATGGTACTTTACCAATCAAGATAGCAATCTTTATTTACCAGGCAATAAAGAAATGTGCATGCTATATTGTTGTACATCCGATGAATATATTGACATACTTTAGTTAATGATAAAACATCCCCTCCTGCAAATAACTTATTCCTGAAAGTCGAACCAAATGTAGAACGAATAGTCTCTGCAACTCACGATCGAGGCCCCGGAGATGCAAACAAAATATACACAACCGCATGAAGATGATGGGACTCGCTAAAATATAAAGACAACACTATCATGCACTCTTGACTTTTGGTTTTGCGCAACACATTCAGAGATCCACATAAGGTTCCTGATCTCCTGCTCTCTCAACCTCATGTAGGCAAAAAATACACCATAATGGAACTACATCGATACAAGATTAAGGACAATCAATCAATTTTCCTTCCAGAATTGCAAAAACGAGTACCAAACAGAAGAAAAAACAAATGATGTTTCAGTCTTAACGTAAGTAATACACAAAAACAAACCTGCTGCTCAAACGATAAGCAAAGTCGTTTCACTTCTTCTTCATAAAAGGCCTTGTCGAGAATCTGACTTTCGCCATAGGATAACTTAGCAAATATGGATTGATAAGGAGGATACTTTTCCATGGCAGCACGAACCTAGAATGTATGGGGGAAAAAAAACAATTACGAGCTAGTTGGCAATTTGTAAGTTCGAGAGGAGAAACTACACTGGAACTTCAATCCCAGAAACTACACTGGAACTTCAATCCCAGCCATAAGGGCACAAAAACTTTCAAAGACTCGTATGTCCTCAGTTAAACAAAAGTTCCACATTTATGTAAGAGAGCAATAATCGATCCAACAAACATATACTCCCTCCGTCCCGTTCTATCTGTCGCATTTGACAATTTCACGCCCATTAAGAAAGATGATTGTTGCTATAATTATAGTTATCAAATGACCATAATATCCTTGTGTTCAAAATAATTGTGTTCAAAATAATTAAAAGTGTGAAATAATAAAGGTAAGGGTAAAAGCAGTAAAGTAACCTTTACTTTTTATTGGAAAAGTAAAAAGTAACAATGATTATCTCTTGAAAATGTAAATGTGACAGATAGAACGGGACAAAAAAAATTTCTAAATGCGACAGATAGAACGGGACGGAGGTAGTATATGATTAGAAAATTTCAGCAAACAGCAAAACTGAAAAATCAAGTATGCTCCTAGTCTATATGAATTTCATCCATATACTCTCAATATCGGTATTTGTCTCTATCATTCAACATTTCAACCACGCAGTTAAATAGCAACAGACACTTTCATAGTTCGCAGTTCTGGAAGTTGAGATTCACAAAAAAGGGAGATTCTGATGTACGTGCTTTCTATTTGACTTTGTTGTGTTTTTTGAGAATGGGGATACCTTGTCAGGAATTTCCTGATTGCATTTACAAAACTTACGAAAACAACAAATTGCATGAAAATTCAAGCAATACATAACTAAATAAAAACTGGAACAACACTTCATAAAATACAGGTGTATATGAAAAGAAACCATTGGGTACCTGATCTATATCCTCACAAACAGCAAGCTCCTCATGACCATAAGGATATCTATAAAACAATTATGTTTTTAGTTCAACAAAAAGAACTCCGACAAAGCATATAGCTATAATAGTGTGAATAATAAAAAGATGATGAAAAAATCCTTACAGCAATCCAAAATTAGAATACAGCTTCCTACGATCATCTCGGGTAAGCTCAGTACCAATGCTGGAGATTAAAAACATGAATTGGTCAAAATATAATAATATCAAATACTCTTGTATACAAGGACATTTTTATTACTGCAGCTGAACCTGTTTATAGTGATATTGACTGCCCTTCTGTCAGCTTCAAATGCTAGGAGGTCGGACATAATCTCAGCAGTGGCTCCACCAAGTTTCTATTTGGAAATTCTTACGTTAGAGCAAAATACAGAAAGAGAATAATGTAGCAAAAGAAAATGCACTTCCAAAGATTCGAGAATGATCACTTACCTGACAGAATCTGTAGAAATCCTCAAGGTATGCCTTGTAAAGAGTATTCCTCATAATTTCTATGTTCATGTCATCCAAGTCCTACAGAAATATAAAATGAGACGAGCATTTCCAGGAACACGCACATTGCAGAACTTGTTTATCACTGAATGTACAAAAGAAGCTATTACTGTGAAACAAAAGACATTAACTTTCCCAAAATAAAGTTTGTTTTAAAATATATTTATTCCAGACAAACAGCAAGTAGATACTAAGGCTGAGACTGGATATCCATTCGCTCCGATTCGTTTCGTTTGGCTAGAAAATAGTAAAATAAAATAAAATTAGGGAGATGAACGATTGTTGGGGAGAAAGTGATTAGATATAAATTTTATGTTTGTGGGTATGTGATTGGGAATTAAAAAAAACTCTCAAGGGCCCCAGTCAATATTAAACTAATATGGGGCAATTGCCAAAATACACCATAATAAACCTATGTTTTTGTCAAATACTCAAGTAATTATTCCATTTGTCATTGAGTCCACAACCCTAAATATACAATTACAAGGTCACCCCCATTAAAATGATATTATTAATATAAATAATAATATAATAATATCAATAACCACCACCCC
>BMAC01000006.1:1663027-1674507 GCA_014905375.1 Phtheirospermum japonicum | reverse complement strand
CTCGTTAATAGGATACAAAGTAAGAATTCTTTAAAGTAATAAATTATATAATTGTTGAATTAAATAAGAAATACATAACAATAATTTGCTATGTGTTTAATAAGTAAGAAATGCATAACAACATTTGCACATCAAGTAAGAAGATTTTGGACATAGAGTAAGAAATTTCTTGGCCCAGAAAAAAATAATTGTAAAAATAAAAAATCTCACCAATTTTTTTTCCGGTCACCGGAAAAAAGAAAGATGGACGGAATTTTTTTCGGCTGGTAGCGGCAGCAGCAGAGGTGACGTAAATCAGGAATGAGAAAGGCGGTGGTAAGGATGGACTCGAATTCAGAACGAAAGAGAAAAAATCTAGGGAAATGTGAGATACTGGAAGAGTCTTTTGGGAGATAAAATATGAACTTAATACACAATCACTTTTTCACGCCAATTTTTTTCTCTAGTTTGGGGAAAAAATCGCCTTTAATCGCTGCCTAATTTTTCATTTAGTTGTTTCCTTGGCCACAACTTGGAGTTAATGATATGGTGACAACTGAGATTGACTTTCTTTGTCTGCACAGTATTTACATAATTGAAAACAAACAATTGAATATATAAATCTGCAGTGTTCACAATTTTCAGCATATAGATCTACTCAGAAATGATAACAGTCGGGAAACCATAATTAGCAACACTTTGATGATTCAGATGATCATAGAACGTAGTGCGACCAAAACCAGTAACTACACTGACACAACACTCCCAATTCAGAAGAACAGAAAAAATGAGCAGAAATTGATACCTCTGAAGTTATGCACTCAGAGAAGTATGGAGCCAGGGGTGTATCGACAAGAACGAGTCTATAGAGCTCCCTCATATTTTGAGCTACAGCCAGAGTAGCAATACTGTGGAAATGAATGGCAATGTTATAGTGTACTGTTGATTCAAATATCTGCTCAGGGGCTCATTAAGATATACTACCTGTCAAACATTCCCAAAGGGTGGCATTTCTCCAGTAATTCTTGAACATCTCTCTCATGCAAAGTTCCAGTAACAATTAGCACAACATTGTCGATCATGTGACCATATCTACATAATAAGCAAAGCCTTCAGGTCAATAATCATAGCTTAACAAAAGAGAACAAAGATAATAAAGCAAGTGAAGACTACAGTGTCTATTCACATTGTTTTGAAGTATTTAGATGGGATCTGAGATATCTCAATAATAGATTATTCAATTTAATACAAACACACGGGCAAGAGGCAAAAGAAAGACCGACGCACCTGATGTACTCTAAAAAGGTCGATAGAGGCTCAGTAGCTTGGGCTAACATGTGTGTATACTCATCAACCAGTTTAAGGGTGCATTTCTCCACTATTGTTGTCGTATGCAATGGAGAGGGCTCTGGATTCCAGAAGAAACCCAAGAAAAATTACAAGTTAGTCATTTTACTATATAAATGTCCACGGCCATTTATGAAACTAACATTCACTTCATAAATAAACCACTCAAGGGCACATACAGATTGTGAAAGAAACTCAATCAACTTCAAAGTTGAAACTCATCAGAAAGCAAAAACAGGCTGATCATGTGGAGTTCCCGATGGCTTCAAGGAGTGGAATCCAGTTTATATGGTATAAAGGGAGGAATAAAAACGACAGATATAGTAAATCTAAAATCTGATTAGATGAAAACTCACTATCCTTGCAACAGAGCCAAACTAGCAATGCGAATTTCATAAATCAACTATTATATACTGTTGGAGAAAGTTGTGGACTGGAACTTAATCAGCTAACGCATTTGAGTAAGTAAATTACTCCAATGTCCGTTCATAAAGTAAACAGATAATTTGGATCTAACTCCCAGCCGGTTCAGTAGATTAAGACAAAAATCAAGTGGATCAATCTAATCACTCCGAAATTGACCGACCAAACTCACAAATCTATGAACAAAATTCAATTCCCCTACAGAAGCGACGAAATGTCAAAGCTCGTAGCCATATCTCGACTCGAAGTTATATAACAGACTAACCGTTTTGGAGATAGGGCCCGTACTCGGTGGCGGAGAGGTGCATTTTGATGTCGTCCAGGGTTTCGCACTGGCAGAGGTTGTTGTAATCGGCGGCGGTGAGAAGGCCCGAGCGGTATCCTCGGACGATCGCCTCCAGGTAGCCGCCGTGAATGTTGAACGTCAGCGCTTCGAATCCGTACATATTGATGCTACAGATCTGAAGCGAGTCGGAGAATCGTAAAATAGAAATTGATATGTGGCCCTTCAATTGAGTTAAGATATTGACGAGCTATTCTGTGGAGAGATGATAGGAGAATTTCTCCTAATCAAGCTTAGGCCGTCTGATTCTCAGGCAACTGATCGTGATCATGATCTGATAGTTTTGTTTTTATGTTTTAATAATTAAATCTAAATAGATTATTATTACGTGCTCATATATCCACCCTATAAAAATCTGTTAATTTAGAATTATGGTTTATTTTTTTTATTTTAGAGTTTAGTTTTCCATTTTAGAATTTAACTAGTTTAATATTCGTGTATTACACGGGGTTTATCAAAAGATAAATATAAAAAATATTTGTGATAATTACAAATTTTTATGTAATATGAGAAACTCAAATGATGTATTCTCAACTATTTTCTTGTACATGTCTAATTTATTTATTAATTATTATAATTATTAAATTTTTATCTTCATGCTTAAATTCAATTCGTTAATAATTTATTTGCATACTTATAAAAATTCAAAAGAAGTCACATTTTAAACACGTGCCTAATCTCTACTTAATAATTATTATTATTACGTTATTTTGTATTTTAATTTTTAGATTAAATTCGTTAATAATATTACTTACATACTTTGAAAACATAAACGGATGCCATACTCTCAACTCGTGTCGCATTGTATCGATATCTAATCAATATTTAATAATAACGGGAAACCCGCATAAAATCGAGTTTGAAAAAAATATAAAATATACAACACCCGTGTGTTATATGTGAATATGTGATATAAAATATTAAATTTATAAGACACTGATAATTATATTGAAAAAATATCGTGCATCTAACTTGTAGTATATGTAATATTATTTTATTTTATTTTATTTTATTTGCGTAAGATACTAATTTGTTCGTGCAGATATATAATATATATGTATCAATGCATTATATTTGAATTAGATAAAAATATTTAGGATATAAATGTAAAATATACAACACCCGCGTATTACACGTGAATATGTGATATAAAATATTAAATTTATAAGACACTGATAATTCTATAATATACAACACCCGCGTGTTACATGTGAATATGTGATATAAAATATTAAATTTATAAGACACTGATAATTCTATTGAAAAAATACCATGCATCTAACTTGTAGTATATGTAATATTATTTTAATTTTTTTTTTTTTCTGCGTAAGATACTAATTTGTTCGTGCAGATATATAATATATATATGTATCAATGCGTTATATTTGAATTAGATAAGAAGATTTAGAATATATTTAATATTTATTTTTCTAGGCATGATAATTTATTATTAGTGTTAGTATTACGTTATCTTTTTTGTTTCACTTTGTTTTTGTTTTTGTTTTTGTTTTTTATTGGTGTAACAATAGTTTTTCATATATATTTTTAATATTATTTTCAATTTATTATATTAGAATTAGATAAAAAAAACTTTAAGTTTATATTTTATATTTATTTTCTTTTTGTAATAACTTTATATAACTCATATTTTTCTTATATAAATATTTAGAATTATAATAAAATTATTTCAACTTTTATTATAAATAAAAACTAATTCAACTTATATATGTTTTTTCTAATTAGATATAAATTTTTATATTTTTATATTAGAAGAATAAAAGTAAGATATTGAATTGGACAAAATATTTTAAAGAAAGTATTATAGTAGGTAAGATGTAATAATAGAAAAATATTGAATTAGGCAAAATATAATATTAGGAAAGTATTAAAGTAGGTAAATATATAAAAAGGAAAAATACTAAATTGGGTTAATATTAGGCTCGGATGACACCGAAGCACCAAATTTTTTCCAAAGCTAACGAAGCATGGAAAGCAGACACATAGGATAGGAGGATTTTGCATTAATATATAGGGGAGATTTTTCATTTTAAGGTTTAGTATTTTAATTTTTTTATTTAATTTTTCAATTTAGAGTCCCAACAAAAATTTATCATTCTACCAGTTATATGTGATGATATATGCTAAAAATTTAGGATTTAAAGTGTAATATTCAATTTTGGGGTTTAGTTTTTCATTTTAGGGTTAATTTTCCATTTTTAGGGTTTAGTTTTTTCGTTTTAGATTTATTTTTTTCATTTGAGGATTTTAGATTTTAGATTTAAAATTATTGTGATAATATGTATCTGTTATATGTGATGATATATGTCAGTTATATGCAATGATAAATTAAATTACAAGGTACACGGTATAAGGACTATGCTCCTCCCATCCACAAAAGATAAGTTTTATATATATATATATATATATATATATATATATATATATATTATATATATATATATATTATATATATATATATATATATATATATATGATTGGGTTAAAATGAAACCCACGTCAATAATATGCGAACCTAGGGACCAATACAGGCCGTAGATCTAATAAAATATGTGGACGCAGAAAATTCATTAAATTATATATATGGGAAAGAGAAGGGCTTTTAGGTAATTTTACAAATGCTATAATCAGATTAAATAACAAAATCTCCTAAACCTAATTCAATCGTCCAAGCCTTCCTTCCTCCTTTTCTCATCCATTTCTCCACTTTCTCTTTCCAACCTCCACGCCGCCTGCGACGGAGGCACGCCGCTCCGCCCCAACCTCCACGCCGCCTGCGCAAAGCATCGGAAAGGGTGACGACAACCACAACACCACCGCTCAAAACGATCAAGTCCCAGCCGAGTCGAACCACGGCCCCACCACAAACCATTGCCGGAAGCGCTGCGCCGACTGTCGTGCCATTTCGCCGTTGCCTGCCGATATGCACCCCCGCCGCAGACAATTCCCACGCCGCTGCTCCCCGCCGCCAGATCGCCCAAGAGACCTCAGATACGAAGCTTCCGCCGGTGTCGTGCGACCCGAAAACCAGCCTCGCGAGCTCACCGGATCTGGTCAACCCCCGTGTCGGATTGTGGGAATCTGAAGAGGCCCAGGGAGGTGATCCGGTGGTTCCGAGTCGGGCTGCCGGAAGAAAGTCGGGCTGATGGGTTTCCGATGCCGATGCGGAGATGTGTTCTGTTCGGAGCACAGGGGCGCTGGGCGACGTGACATCAACCGGGCGAGGGTAGACGGCGGGTTGGTTGCGGAGTTTCCGACGATCGGTTTTCAGGTGACGCAAAATCTCCTCTCCTTCGACTCATCGACGAGCAGCGGTTCTCCTCCCTCGAGCGTCGACATGGAGGCCAGATTCAAAGGTGTGTGTGCGGGCAATCACTTTGTTGAACGGATGGATCTGAGGAAATCTTGGATGCAGCATAAGCTCATTAAGTCATCTAATGTTATTGTGCAATTCTTTATTGCATTGGTGGGTAAAAATGATTTATTGTAAAAAAAAAATTAATGCAATGTTTTAGGCAGTCTGCAACTTGTTCTTGGTTTTGGTTTTGGTTTTGGGATGTTAGTAGTTTCTGAAGGACTTTTTGTTTAAATCATATCATTAAGCAAACTTGTTCTTGATTGCGGTGGTTGATTCGGACGGCTCTGGATTTTTTTCGAACAGGGTTTTGACGGGGGTTGTTCGGTCGAATTTCGGACGGCTTTAACCATAGAATCCTCGCCAAACGAAAAAGCAGTGATAGCGTAGTAAAAAAGCACTGCAATAATATTAAAAAAAGCAATAATATAAGCATGTACGTTATTATAAAAGAACTAAAATAAATCCCAAAATTCTTACTCGTAATTTTAACAGTGCTTTTTTATACAGTACTGTAGTGCTAAAATTAATCACATGCGATGCTTTTAATATTCAGGTTTTTAAATTTAATTACATTTATTTATAAAACGAAATTTGTGATGCTTTTCTGTATACAGTCGTAGTGGCTTTTCTTTCCCCGTGTGCTTTCTAAAGAGCAATGCAGTGCTCTTTCGAAATATTGATATATGTCCAAAATACCCTTTTTATTAAATTAATACAATTTTTTACATAATTACCATGATGACGTGTCGTAATCTCAACCATCAAGATTATCCAATCTAATGGTCGAGATGAGTCCCTAGGTTCACATATAAAGACATGGTTCCATTTGAACCCAACCCTATGTATATATATATATATATATATATATATATATATATATATATATATATATATATATATATAATATATATATATATGTGAACTTTTATGTTGCCGTGAGAGCACTATTCTTCACTTAATCACAACCATTGAATCAAAAATTGGTTACAAATATTGGTAAATGGATGAATGTAAATGCAGGGGTGGGGGACATTGTACATTCACGATACCGTAGTCATTTCCTATATATATATACACACACACACACACACACATATAGTGGTCGGATATTGGCATCTCAAAACTTGAAGAGTTGATTCCATTATTTTTGGACAAATATAGACATGTTTGAAAGGACAAAAATAACTCTATCATAAAACTAATTTAAACATTAAAAAAAATATAGCTTCTTCCTCCCAAAACCTTCAACACATTTCAAAACTCACCTCAAAACAGACTCAATAATGAAGGGTGCTGGTATAAATAAATGAATAGTGCAAGTTTTCTCCATAATTTCCAGTGTTACAATAATCACATTACTATTTTTGTGCATTTTTTAATCACTTTTTCGACAGAAATTGGTTTATTAGGGTTAACTGTCGAACTGGTTATGATGAACATAAACATGTTGTTCGGGAAAAAAAATCGAACATATCATAATTTCTGGGAAAAAACAGACTATTCGCACAAAATTTTCGAACATGGATTTTAAGTTCGAAAATTTTCTCCAAATAGTCTGTTTTTTGCCATGAAATAGAGTGTTCTAATAAAAAATTGAACATTACACATTTGTTCTAAAAAAAATTTCGAACATAACACATTTGTTTTAAAAGATACATTACACTTTTGTTCAAAAAAAATATTGAAACACTGCTTTTGTTCGTGAAACCAGAGTCGAACCTTACACTGGTCCTAGATTTTTTTTTCTTTTCAAATTTTCTTTGAAGGAACATCAATCTTTACAGATAAAACACTTACCCAAAATGCTTGATTGGCTTATTATGATTCATCTTCCTGTTGTTGTTTAAAAAAAAAAAAAAAAAAAAAAGAAATTCTTCATTTTTCGCATTTTTTCTTCTCCTTTCTTCTTCTTTTTTTTTTTCCTTTCTTTTCTTCTTGCTTTTCTGTACATTTTCTTCATTTTTTTTTCCTTTGTATTATTTTATAATTTTTTTTTGTTTATATTATATAGATAGAGGGTAAAGTAGAGATCTTATGGGGTTGGTTTAGTAAAATTTTAATGTATTTAAAAAATTATTGGGGTGTTCTCATTCATGGGGTTAACTCATCAAATTTTGGAATGTAAATGAGGTGGGCATGTGCATTGATAATACCGTAGTCATTTAAAAAAAAAAGAAGGGTGGGGGGTGTGAGGGGGTGGAATCTCCGGAGCTTTCCTAGCCACTTACCCATTATGATTCATCTTCCTGCTGTTGTTTTTTTTCAAAAAAAGAAATTCTTCATTTTTCGCATTTTTTCTTCTCCTTTCTTCTTTTTTTTCCCTTTCTTTTCTTCTTGCTTTTCTGTACATTTTCTTCATTTTTTTTCCTTTGTATTATTTTATAATTTTTTTTTGTTTATATTATATAGATAGTGTTGGAAATCGTTACAAAAAATCGAGCACTAATAGCGAATGACTAAACTGGAAAAATAAAGAAATGAACTGAAAACAGAAACTAAAAAATAAGACGTCGAGTCGAGAACGAATCTCTCTCCGCAAAACGAATTTGCCCCGGTAGTGCTTCGTCGGTTTTGGCAAATCGTTTTCAAAGATAAAACGACTACGTCTTTGGTTTAATCGCACCGTTAAAAACCAAAGCTCCGGCGAACTGGTTGAATTCGAACTAAGCTACGAAATAAGGAGAATATGCAGACTATGTATGCAGTATGATTTCAGTTGTTCTTGTGAATATGGAAAGTGAAAACGAACTGGAGATTATCACCCTTATATAGGGGTAGACACCTGGGAGGTTACAGCCTCTTAAGGACGTTCTTAAAATACGTCATTAAGTCATTCAAACCAGCTGCAAACGACAGCATGAACCTGGACTGGTTCAATGTGCAAATACATGCATGTTTGAATTCAAAAGGTTTGGAAACGTTTGAAACGTCTGACTTTTGACCTGATTGGTCAGGAGTTACAAAATCGATTCAGGTGTTAAACCCGCACGTGGCTAAAAGGTTAGCCAGGGTTGATCCAGAACCAGGACCACCCACGGACCATCTCAATCGGACCAGCCAATTCGGACCAATTGCCCAAGACCCAAGTCTCAGGACCAGGACCGAGGTCCGAGGTCCGGGTCCGGGACCGGGCTCGGATCCGCTCGGCTCCGCCGAAGGCGGACTGGCGAACCCAAGTCCAAGAGCCCGCGTGAGCTTCGTTTACACAAAGCCCACAACGCTCTCTAGCCCACTTGATGTCCAATCATTAAAAGTTAAACACTTTTAAACTCCATTCCACATTGAATAACTATCAATGTGGGATAAACGAAAAGGCATAAAAGCACCTATTCAACTTCCAAACACCATTTCTCACTCACCAATAAATGGATTTGAGAAATTCAAAAAGATATAATTATCTACACGACACGTAGATTAACCTTGTACAATTCGTTAACACGAATTTACGCTGTACCATTAAATTAGAATTAATCCAATTTACAACAATCCCCCACATGAGTGAGAAACTCCAAAACGTCATGTATGAATGCAATTACATAGCTCAGTCCTTAAGAGACAATAGAGAATAGGGATAGGTGGCTTGTGGCCTTGAACCCTCCTTAGTTAATACTACTGAGCATACCGGCGGATTAGTGAACATAATTCTTGAACTATTCCCCTTTGTGTATACTAAACAATAGTACCAACCCACTAAGGTCTCAAAATTCTTCCGTTCTCACGTTTGTGTCCGTTTTTGGCCATGGACAACTTCTTTGGATTCATAAGCTTCAGTAGAAGCGGCCCTCACTTCTCGCTTACATAGGTGAATCTTTAAATCAGCATTTTGTCATACTTAAGTCAAAGACCTGCACAAGAATCATTAAAAATCAGAGATTTAACCTCACCACGTGACAGATTATAAACTCTACTTTTGTTGTTAAGGAATAGGGTCGTAGAGTTTAACTTACCCAGACTTTTGTAGTTTAGTTTTCCCATTGAACCAAGTTTGTGGGATCTCCACTCATCATGGTTGGGTTTCCACTACAATCATCCTTAAGTTGTGGATTTCACTCCCATTCCTTCTAACAACTTGTCATCTGATCTCGAGTTATGTTCTTAGTGAATGGATCCTCTAGATTATCTATTGACCTTACGTAGTCAACAGAGATAATCCCACTCGATAACAGATGTCTCACGGTGTTGTGTCTCCGACGAATATGTCGTGACTTGCCGTTATACAAACCACTTCTTGCCCTCCCAATAGCAGCTTGACTATCGCAGTGAAGCATAACAGGCGGCACGAGTTTCTCCCAACATGGAATGTCTTCAAAAAAATTACGAAGCCATTCTGCTTCTTCACCCGCTTTGTCCAAAGCGATGAACTCAGATTCCATGGTGGATCGGGCTATACATGTCTGTTTAGTGGATCTCCAAGAAACAGCTCCTCCCCCTATTACAAACACATATCCACTTGTAGACAAAGAGTCCTTTGTGTCGGATATCCAKTTTGCATCACAGTAACCTTCAAGTACCCTGGGGTGTCTTCCAAAACGTAGCCCAAAGTTTAGAGTATACTTTAAGTATCTCAAAACTCTCACAAGCGCTTTCCAGTGTTCTCCACTTGGGTTGCTTGTATATCGACTCAGTTTGTTTACCGAGCAAGCTAGATCAGGTCTTGTACWGTTGGAGATGTACATCAAAYATYCAATGATCCTAGCATAGTCCTTCTGAGCAACAGGATCGCCTCTGTTCTTACTCAAGTGAACGTCGAGTTCCATAGGTGTCTTTGCTGGAAGACTATCGTGTGCATTGAATTTCTTGATCACTTCTCAATGCAATGAGATTGTGACAATACAATTCCATCTGGAGTTCTAATGATTCTTATGCCAAGAATAGTGTCAGCAACTCCCAAATCCGTCATGTCAAAATTTCTTTTTAGCATGAGTTTCGTCTCGTTAATCACTTGTAAGTTGCTGCCCATGATTAACATATCATCTACATAAAGACATACTATAACAAATTTGTCATTAGTATTCTTAATGTAGACACACTTGTCGCACTCGTTTATCTTGAAACCGTTTGACATCATCACTTCGTCAAATTTCAAGTGCCATTGTAAAGGTGCTTGTTTCAAGCCATATAATGACTTAACCAGTTTGCACACCTTTCTTTCTTGTCCAGGTTTAACAAAACCTTCGGGTTGTTCCATGTAGATTTCCTCTTCTAACTCGCCATTTAGAAAAGCTGTTTTTACATCCATTTGGTGAATCTCTAGATTGTGCAAAGCATCAATCGCTAGAAGCACCCGTATTGAGGTAATTCTTGTCACAGGAGAGTATGTATCAAAGAAATCATAACCCTCCTTTTGGAGAAATCCTTTCACAACCAAACGAGCTTTATACTTATCGATTGATCCATCGGCTCTGAACTTTCGTTTCAGAATCCATTTACTTCCTAAAGGTTTACAACCTTTAGGAGTGTCAGTCAGAATCTAAGTATGGTTCTGCATGATCGAATCGATCTCGCTCTGTACAGCTTCCTTCCAAAATGAACTATCAGTCCGTGAGAAAGCTTCTTTCAARGAATTTGGTTCTTCATCCAACATGAAAACCACATAATCAGGACCGAAGTCCTTCGCAACTTTAGCTCGAGTACTCCTCCTTGGAGTAGGAGCTTCAATTTCTGAACTAGGTCGTTTACGAGACTTAGGTTCAACCCCCACAAGTTCTTGACTTGTAGTTCCTTCAGCATTACTAGTATTAGAACTAGACAGGACCGAAGTCCTTCGCAACTTTAGCTCGAGTACTCCTCCTTGGAGTAGGAGCTTCAAGTTCTGAACCAGGTCGTTTACGAGACTTAGGTTCAACCCCCACAAGTTCTTGACTTGTAGTTCCTTCAGCATTACTAGTATTAGAACTAGACGCAGCTTTATCCTTAAAAGGATAGATATCTTTCAAAGAATATTGCATTCCTTGACTCAATAGTGGTTCCGACATTCATGTCCGGAACATCCAACCAGGGTTGAACCAGAAC
>BMAC01000006.1:1646876-1662978 GCA_014905375.1 Phtheirospermum japonicum | reverse complement strand
CAATCGTCAATAAAAGTAATAAAATACTTTTTACCACCTCTAGTTTGCACAAACTTTAAATCACATACATCCGTGTGAATTAATTCTAAAGGTGTCGTGCTCCTTTCTACCGATTTGAACGGCAACTTAGTCATCTTTGCTTCTACACAAATTTCACACTTACTTTTATTAACAAATTCATTTACCTTAAGTAAATTGAGATTTGATAAATATTTTATTGCATTTAGGTTAACGTGGCCTAATCTACAATGCCATAAACTAGAGCACTCAGTCAAGTAAGAGGAATCAGAAGCAATTTTATTAATGACTTATTTTGGGCGTATAGCCATTACACTTAGTTTGAACAAACCATCCGTAAGGTAACCCTTACCCAGAGGTGTTCCAAACTTCGACAGTACAAACTTATTAGCCTCAAATATAAGTCTAAAGCCACGACTAACTAGTATTGAACCAGAGACTAAGTTCTTCCGGATGTCCGAAACGTGCAGCACCTCATTCAGAGTGATCTCCTTGTCGGAAGTCATTTTGAGGACAACCGTACTAGTACCAGCAACTTCCGAAGAAGCTTGATTTCCCATGTTTAACTTCCTTCCCTCACAAGGAAGGTATTTGGAGAACAAGCTCCGATCAGCACACACATGGGCGGTTACAGCAGTATCGATAAACCATTGACCACGGTTCTCGATCATGTTAGCTTCTTCAGTGATAACCGCAACGAGGTCATCATTAGTCAGCTCTCTCTCGGCAATGTGTGCACTTGCCCTAGCCTTCTTTTGCTTTGGCTTGCGGCAATCCTTTGACATGTGTCCAGGATAATTGCAATTGTAGCATTTGCCTTCGAACTTCTTAGAAGAAGGAGCTTTAGGCTTCGAGTTGCCGGGACGCGGCCTTTTCTTCGAGTTCTCTCCTCATTCAAGCAAATTCACCCGAGGATCATCCGAACTTTTCGGATTCTTGTATTGAACACGAACTTCGAATTCAATTCGTACCTTCCGGATAACGTCTTCAAGAGACATCGCCTTTCGTTTATGTTTGAGGTACGTCTTGAAGTCTTTCCAACTTGGTGGAAGCTTGTCAATCATGGCAGCGGCCGTGAAATCATCCGGGAGAACCATCCCCTCAGCGTGGACATCATTCACCAGCATTTGGAACTTTTGAACTTGTTCCATAACCGGGTGAGAGTCCACCATCTTGTAGTCCATGAAGTTCGTGACTACAAATTTCCTAGTTCCAGCCTCGTCGGAACTATATTTTTTCTCAAGTGCCTCCCAAATTTTCTTGGAGGTCTTTATATCCGAGTGCACATTACTCAGGCTATCTTCTAGGCTACTTAAAAGAAAACCTTTACATAGATAGTCCCCATTGTGCCAATTRTCATAGGCAGCGTGAACATGGAAACTMGTYTCKTCCTTGTCCGGAGTAGGTGGTTCATCTTCCTTCACGAAGTTGGCGAAACCAAGCATCGTGAGGTAGAACAGCATCTTTTGTTGCCACCTCTTGAAGCCTTCCCCATTAAATTTTAGAGGCTTCTCCACCGTGGGCATGATCCGAGAGGAGTGCACCGGCGCGTTCATCGTTGGTACAAAAGTCCCCACCGAACCCGTTGAATGGGTATTCAAAACAGTTAAATCTGTTTGGGGAGAAGTTGCAAACAAACTCGGAACCGAAGTTCCCGTCATCCCAATGGGATGGGTCACAGTCGGAGCTGGCATCATTTGGACCGAAGTCCCTATCCCAAAAGGGATCGTTCCAACAGCCAAAGCTGTGGATGAGTTCGATTGAGCCATGCGCTTCGTCAACGTCTCGAGTAAGAAATCGAGTGTTCCTGGGTTGAGAATGAGTGGTGTTCAAGATTGGCGTAGACATGCCAATCGTCGTGGTGTTCGTGACTGCGGGGGCAGTGTTCGTCGCCGAAAGGGTGGAGGTGATGGTCGGGATAGTGTCGCTCGTCGGAGTGCTTGAGGTTGATATCCTTTTCTAGTCAGGGATATTACAGAAAATTAAAAAATTACAGAAAATTTCGTCTTGCAATTGTTAGAACTATTAGAAAATGTTACGAGCACAAACAGGAAAGTAACAAGAAATATCACAAAACTGGAAATAACAAACAAAATAGAATATGTATAAATAAGTCGAGTCGAGCCGAGCTCTGTCCGCAAGACGAAATAGCCCCGGTAGTGCCCTTTGGTTTTGGCTATTCGTCCCCAAAGATAAAACGACTACGTCCCAGATCAGAAAAAAACTGAAAGCTTCTTGTTTGCTTCCCATCACCATATACAGTTAATGGCTCCTTCCTCAAAGCCTGAGCAACAAAGTTGCTAACAACACGACCATCATCAATGCACATATGAGGTCCATATCTGTTAAAGATCCTAGCTATCTTAACCTCAACATTAGCACCTCTGTGATAGTCCATGGTCAACGTTTCAGCAGATAGAGGGTAAAGTAGAGATCTTATGGGGTTGGCTTAGTAAAATTTTAATGTATTTAAAAAATTATTGGGGTGTTATCATCCATGGGGTCAACTCATCAAATTTTGGAATGTAAATATCCGGTTTACATATCAATTGATGTAAACGTAAATGAGGTGGGCATGTGCATTGATAATACCATAGTCATTTCAAAAAAAAAAAAAAGAGGGGAGGGTGGGGGGGGTGGGGGGTGGGGTGGAATCTCCGGAGCTTTCCTAGCCACTATCCTTTTCTTTTTTTATCTTCGTCAATGCATCATTTTTTATTTTTTATCTAATAAGAATCATTAAATTAATTTGAGATTATAAATATTAGAAGATCAATGTATGTAAATGCAGAGGGGTTCATGTGTATGTTGTTTTCACGTCATTTTAATAGTTTTCTAAGAAAATATAATCAATGTTTTGGGATTGTAAATTATAATTTTTTAAAATTTTAGTATTTCAATAAAGGGCGTGGATATCAGTATCCCAATTTTTTTTGAGTTCACCCCATATTTTAAATTTTAAAGTGTTCGAAACAAATCTGAATATTGTGTTAATGTTCGTACGCATATTTAGTGCACATGGAACATTTACACATAAGTCAAAATCTTTGTCCGCATATTAACAAAATATTCAAAAACTTCATGCGAACACCCTGAAGTTTAAAATATGGAGTGACTCGTAAAATTTGGGATGCTCATATCGCCCAATAAAAATAAGTGATTTATATAGAAGCATCTTAATTTTTGTCGTGTAATACTTTTCAAAAGCATACAAGCCTATAATTTGGGACAAACGAAAATAGAGAATAAGTCTATTTTTTGTGGAAGGGGGAGTATACACGACTACTTGTGTTAAACCACCATACTTTTTGAAAATACATATTTGTATCGGAAAATGTCATATTTTTCAAAATGCATATATTCCGAATAAGGATGCATACGAAAATGCACTTTCTGAACATGGATGCATACTTCCGTTAAGTATAACATTGCACCGTAAAAGTATGCAATTTTCGCTCAAAAAGTATGAAGTCCTAGCAAAAGTTGGTTTTTTACAGGGAGCAATTTATTACATGACAGAAGTCTATTATCAAACAGTGATATGTGATTATATATGTTAGTTATACGTGATGATATATGTGAGTTATATATGTTGATATACAACAAAATTTTGATTTTAGGATTTATTTTTCTATTTTAAGGTTTAGATTTCCATTTTTAGAATTAGTTTTCCATTTTAGGGCTTAACTTTTCATTTTAGGGTTTAATTTTTTATTTAGGGTTTCAGCAAAAATCTATCATCGTATCAATTACATGTGATGATATATATATCAGTTATATATGATGATATATGATAAAAACTTATGGTTTAAGTTTATTTCTCCATTTTAGGGTTTAGTTTTCCATTTTTGGGGTTTAGTTTTCCATTTTAGGGTTTATTTTTTCACTTTAGGGTTTTAGATTTTACATTTAGAATTTTAGTTTAGTTTCAATCATCAATGTAAATGTAGTGTAATTTGGTGTGGATATTCTTCAAGACTTGACACCTCTTGGAGATTTGGTTCTTGCATCTTTTGGTTTTGGTAATGATAATTCATTCTCTTGATTTCTTGCTTTGTATTTGTTAATTGTTGTTGTTTTATTTAATTATTATTGTAGATTAATAATTCCTAAAATGTCTAAAGCTTTTCTTTTATTGTTGAGTTTTTTCTTCATTTAATATTGTTCATGTTCATCATTTACTATTTTAGGCAAACCCCCATTGAGGCTCTTATGAGTTCTTCAAGATTTTTGCCAAATTAGGAAATTTCTTAATTCTCAATAGAAATCATGTCTAGATTCATAGTTTGTTGTTGTCTTATGCTTGTAGCTTTGAAAGCACTTTTCCCTCTTTAGTTTATTTCAAACTTTAAAATGATGTTAATGTGTTCAAGCTTCACAGATCTTCGAGTTTTAATTATTTTCATTTTCAATTGATGCAACAATTTAGACACTAATCCGAGAAAAGTGCCATTAATTGATGTTAATGTTTTCATTTTCATTAGGGTCTAGGTTCATTTAGAGCCATTAATCGGAGTTTGTTGAGACTCGAGATTGACAAACCCGAGAATTGGGATTGACGACCCCAATATTTGATCGAGATTTTGGATTGATAACCCCGAATCATGGATTAAGTGCTCGGCAAAAACCGATTGATCGTGGAGACGAACCAAACACCCTAAACCCTCATTTTTCATCATTTTCATTTAAATCACTTTAATTATTGTCTTAGTTGATTAGCTTTCAAAAACCCAAACCATAGTAAATTTCACTTTATTTAGGATAGTTAGTTTAGTTTTATCTTACTTCACGAAAATCAAACACGAAATAGCTTCCGATTAGCCTTTCTCGAGAGACACGACTCGAGATTCAGCTTATCGCTCTACAATCGACTCTGTATTATTGCGGAGACGATTTCTCAAGACCAATTTGAAACTAGAGTGCTAAGAAATCCTCGATCAAATGGCAAGAAGCAGGCAGCTAGACAGAAAGGAAACGGTCCTTCGAATGGGGAATGGAGCAAGAGTTGCTGCATTAGCAATATGGACTGTTTATTTATCTTTGGATAATGGTCTTAAATTGTGGTTGAATAATTGTCTTTATGTTCCGTATATTATCATAAACATTATCTCTGTACCTTTTTTGGACAGAGAGAGATTTAGATTTGTTATTAAGAATGGAAGTTGTTCCGTTTTCAAATACACTACTTTTATATATTCCGGTTATTTGACGAATTGTTTATATACCATTTCCCCAATTGAACCCATTCTCACAATTCAACAAAATAAAAGGAAATTAGATAATCATAGTTCTCTCACACTTTGGCATACTAGATTAGGTCATATTTCTGAAAAAAGGATACACAGGTTGGGACAAAAACTCGACCTTAAGGGAGAGCAAAAGTTGCCAACATGTGAGTCATGCATTAAAGGAAAGATGATTAAATCACCATTTGTTGGACAAGTGGAACGAGCCAAAGATCTATTGGATTTGATCCATACAGATATATGTGGCCCGCTAAGTGTTAGTGCAAGAGGGAGCTGTCACTACTTCATAACCTTTACCGATGATTATTCTAGGTTTGGTTATGTGTACCTTATGAGGCATAAATCTGAGGCCTTTGAAAAGTTCAAGGAATCCAGATGTGAAGTGGAGAAACAAAGTGGTCGTGGTATTAAGACTCTTCGATCAGATCGAGGAGGTGAATACTTATCGACTGAGTTTATTGTTATCTAAGAGAGAATGGTATTCTCTCAAAGTGGACTCCTCCCGGAACGCCACAACTAAATGGAGTTTCAGAGCGTAGAAATCGAACTTTGTTGGACATGGTTCGATCAATAATGAGTTGCACTTCCGTACCTCTTTTATTTTGGGTCTATGCCTTAGAGAAAAAGACATACCTATTAAATAGGGTGCCAGTTAAATCCGTACACAATACACCCTATGAAATATGGTATGGGAAATCGCCTTCCTACAAATACCTAAGAGCATGGGGGTGTGATGCTTACGTGAAGTATCAAGTGGGAGATAAGTTGGACATGAGATTCATCTTATGTAAGTTGTGGGGTATCCAATACTCTCTATAAGATACTATTTCTACGACCCTTCAGAACAAAAGGTCTTTGTCTCGAGGAATGCTACTTTCCTTGAAGAAGAGTTTCTTTTTGAAAGGGGTGGCGGAGTTTTGGAACTTGATGAAGTTCAAGAACCACAAAGTATCCCACAGGTTACCACAAATAGTACACTATCTGAGGCTGTACCATCTGTAGTACAACCTCTTCGAAAATCCATAAAGGTTTCAAGGGCTCCTGAGACGATGAACCGTTTGTTAGAGAACAAAGAAGAGGGACTACTTTTGGATAGTGATCCAAGAATCTATGAAGAGGCAATGTCTGACATTGACTCGAAAAAATGGCAAGAAGCAATGCAGTCCGAGATGGACTTCATGTACTCCAACAAGGTATGGACCTTGCTGGACCCACCACAGGGAATTGTTCCCATTGGATGCAAATGGGTCTACAAGTGGAAGCTTGGAGTAGATAGGGAGGAAAGTATCTTTAAAGCACATTTGGTTGCAAAATGTTATACTCAGAAGCAAGACGTTGATTATGAGGAAACTTTTTCACCAGTAGTGATGCTTAAGTCCATTCAGATCCTGTTAGCTGATTCAAAATTTCGTGTTCCTACTTTATAAATATTTGTCAATTATTCAAAAGCTCGCTCGCAAGAGTACGAGTTCGCATGTAGGTTGGTAAGTTAAAACCGAGTCGATTGATTAGAGTAGATTTGTCCTTATTTTTATTAGCTTTTTAGTTCGTTTTTATATTTTTTTTTGGTATAAGTTGGATGATTTAAGCATAATTCCGTAATTTTATAATTCCAGCTTATTTTACCGCATTTTGATCTAAATTGATGCAATTAGGTGATGTTTCATTGTTTTTCACCTTACAACTAAGTAACCGGAAGAGTTTAGCGCGTAAAAGACGAAGTCCGATGTTCAAGAGTAGAAGAACAAGCTTTCCGGTGAAACGAGTAGCAAACGATCGAGAAATGTGACCGACGCTCAGTCGCGTCGACTGACGCGACCGTCGATGCGAGCCGTGCCAGTGAGCCATGGTCCGCGTCGACCGACGCAAGGACGACATAATGCCGATGCTATGCTCTGAAGCATCGACGTCGACACACCAAGGACGACGCAACGTCGATGCTAGCTCCTGAAGCGTCAATGTCGACGCACAACGTCGACGCACCTGCCAGCGACGCGCGCACCCTGCCGACCGCACATGCCGAGCGCTGCCGACCAAGACTGCCGACATCCACTGAGCGCCTGCTCGAGTCAGTCGACGCTCTGCCGACGCTCCGTCGACGCGACGGCCCAAAATTCGGAAATTAGGGTTTCTTGTGCGGCAAGACTTGTAATACTTATAAAAACCCTTCATATTTTGAGTTTGGGGGTGTGCCACGACATATACATCTACCCTAAGGTTTCTTAGCTCATAGAAACAACAAATCCACGTCTTATAACAAGATTTAGAGAACGAAGATCAAGGATCGAAGTTCTACGCGCCCGAAGCACCGATTTCGCGCTCGAGAGTCCATTTTCGCCCAAGATCAGCGTCCAAACTCCGGAATAGCTGGAGCTTTTCATTGCTTTTCGTAGTTACAATAAGTAATCTAAACCTTTAGTTAATTTCTTAGATAATTGCTTAGTTAATTTCGTTGTTAATGCTAGACTAGTTAAATTAGTTTAATCGTTTTATGCTCGTATTTTGGATATTGATTAATTAGTTTGTTTATGCGATTTGGTTCATGCTTAGTTAATGTTCATGGATTGGTGTGATTCGCATGTTAACAATAGATTCTTAAATTCATGCTTTAGACACGTTAATTAGCTTTTAATCTCCGTAGCGTTAATCGATAATTTAGTTATTGCTTTTAGTTGATAATTTAGAATAATTAGTTTAAATTAGCTTTAGTAAACTGCTTAGTTCGTAATGGGTAATCTAGTTTAAAGTAATTAGTTTAATTAGTTTCAATTATCGTCTTAGTTTATAATGATCGAATCAATCTTTTCAAACCCCCAAATGTATATGTATGTTATTCGTAATTGAGAAAAACATTGATAGGACCGAACAGTTGTTTCCTCGAGAGATACGACTCGAGTCAAACTCATCACCCTACAGTTACCTCGTACACTTGCGAGCAAACTGACGTGCTTTTAAATTAATTATTAAAAATGGGGTGCACAAAAGTTTGAGTCATCGATCTCAAGGAACATGCAATCAGAATCTCCAATACTTGTTCAATCGCAAAGTAACACGAAAACTTGTACAATTTGGGGGTTTTATTTGTTTTGATTATCTAAGAATTTAAAATGCATGAACATCAATAAAAACTAAGTAACTTCAACTAATTAATCAACCAGAAATATGTAAATTTAATCCAAGAAATCAGTCTAGAAAGCATGTACGAATCTAATAACTACGACTAAATCAATCTAAGAACTCAAACAAGAATATATAGTATAAACAAAAAGCAATTATCTTAAACGTAACGTAAACGGAATCAATTATCTAAGCATGAACAATATTAAATCTATAATAACCAAACATCAATAAAACTAAACTAAGATGAAAGATTATGGATCTAAATATCAAAAGTACTAAGGTTCGAAAAATAAAATAATTCAAGAACAATAATTAAAAATCTACTACTTAATCGCATAAATTAAACTAAGAAAGCCATTAAAAAGTTTAGAATACTTATTGAAACTAAGAAGTGCAGTAAATTCTTCAGCTATTCTAGAGAAATCACGTAGATCTTGGCCGAAAATCGAATCACGAACTAGAATCGGAATTTGGAAATTGTGACTCTTGAATCTTCGATCTTGATCTTCTATTATGATATGAGATGTAAAGGTGTGTTGTTTTTTATCCTAAGGACCGAAAATAAGGTTATGGTAGTGTTATGTGTCTTTTGGGGACGGATTAAGAGAGAGGTTTATATAGTTTTCTCATGTCTTGGAGCACAAGTTAGGGTAAAAATGCGTTTTTAGGCAGGTAATGGTAAGACTTAGCGGTATGAGTTACCGCTAACTAGACCCTTAACCCTCTCTGAATAGTCTTTGTCCCTTCGTAGCGGTGCTGGTAGCGGTAAGAAAGTAATCGTTAAGTGCGCCGCTAACCTCTCTGTCACTTCGTAACGGTGTAACCAGCGGTTAAAAGATACCGTTAGGTAGGCCTGGATGCTCTCTGTCCATCTTCAACAGTAAGGTAACGGTGGTGGTAACAGTTATGGATACCGCTAACTCCCAATTTCTGCTACTTCTTCGCTGGAAAGCTCGATTCTCATCTCTTACTCATTGAACTTCGTCTTTTATGCACTGAGATCCTCCGGTTACTTAGCTATAAGATGAAAACAGAGAATGATCACCTATTTACATCAATTTAGATCATAATATGGTAAAATAAGCCGGAAGTATAAATATACGAAATTAAGCTCAAACTACCCAACTAATACCAAAAACAAATAGAAAAATGAACTAAAATACTTATAAAAATAAGGAAAAATATGCGTTAATCATTAGCCATAGTTGCGTATTATGATTACGAGATATGGAAAATGGATGTGAAGACTGCCTTCCTTAATGGAAATATTAAGGAAGAGATATATATGAAGCAGCCAGAGGGCTTCATATCAAGTGGGAGTGAGCAACAGGTTTGCAAACTGCAGAGATCCATTTATGGTCTCAAATAGGCTTCGAGGAGTTGGAACATCCGATTTGATGAAACAATCAAAATGTTTAATTTTCATAAGAATCCGGATGAACCATGTGTCTATAAGAAGATTAGTGGGAGGGTAGTTACTTTTGTTGTACTCTATGTTGATGACATTCTACTCATTGGGAATGATGTAGGGATGTTGCAATTAACAAGAACTTGTCTAAACAGTTCTCCATGAAGGACTTGGGAGAAGCATCTTTTATCCTCGGGGTAAAGCTCTATCGAGATAGATCGCGAAAGATGATCAGACTCCTAGTCCATGTACATAGATAAAGTGCTAAAAAGGTTTAGCATGGAGGAATTCAATCGTGGATACCTCCCAATGAGCACTGTTCCACTTTCTAGGGCTATGTCTCCAAAGACACCTGAAGAAAGAGTAATGATGGCTCGTGTACCTTATGCATCCGCGATTGGGAGCATTATGTATGCAATTCTATGTCCTAGACCTGATGACGCACATGCTATGAACGTCACGAGAAGATATTAGTCGAATCCAGATTCTGAACACAGGAATGCCGTTAAGAAGATCCTTAAGTACTTGAGAAGAACTGAGGACATCTTCTTGATATACGGCAATGGAAAATTGAAACTAGAGGGATACACTGACTCTAGTTTCTAGTCCTATATAGATGACTCAGTCAATGTCTGGATATATATTTACCTTGAATGGAGCAGCAGTTAGTTGGAAAAGTTCCAAACAAGAGACGACTGCAGACTCTGTTACAGAGGCTGAATATATTGCTGCATCAGATGCAGCAAAAGAGGTTGTTTGGATGCAGAACTTTATCCAAGGGTTGGATGTAGTTTCGTCCGCTGTTGGTCCTATAATAATTTATTGTTGCAACAATGGGGCTATAGCGCAAGCAAAAGAATCGAGATATCATCCAAGATCCAAACACATCTTGAGGCGATACCACCTAATTAGAGAGATCGTTGGTAGAGGCGACGTCGTTGTGGATCGAGTCGCTTCGGCAGAAAATGTAGAAGACCCAATGACTAAGCCCTTATCATAAAAGGTATTTGATGGGCATCTTGAGAAGATGGGTCTAAAATACATGGGAAATTGGCACTAGGGCAAGTGGGAGACTGTTAAAGTAGAGTGCCCGACGTTCCAATTAGATTGGATTTCATTCTACTTGTATAATGACTTTATTAGGAATTATATTGATAAAGACATTTTTCTTTATCTTATGTATAAACTTTCATATAATTGTACGTATGATAAAGTTCTTAGACCAATTTAAACTATGGGATATGGTTCCGCATATGATGGCAATCATGGAACATGTCTCTAAGATTTTGGTCTTAAACATGTTCCAAGTCAATGGGCTTTTCGAGATAAGATATTGAATAGCCCGGTAAGACTTGCGCATGTGATGCATGCTTGTAAGACAAGGATGTTGCATTCCATTAACATCAGCGTTGTGACGCGAGTGCATATATGTGGGTGCTTGCTGGAGAACAAGTTCATTGAACATGAACCGATGGAAATTCTTAACTGGAAGATATGTCTGTCGAATAAGAATTTCCATATTGCAATAGTACATGATTCATCATTTGACTTGAGATACGATGGTAGCATTGTGCACATCATGCAATGCTTAGATTTATCTTTTGATTGCTTGACAATCGTAAATGGGTATTTTGGGTATTGTATCTATGTGCATGGAGGTTTGTCTGTAGCCAACATAAAATCCGACACTTGTCTATGGACAAGGGAGTATCCTATGGATTTTCATAGTTTGTGATTCAAAGACCTTGGCAAGGGCATGGTGAATATTGATTCATAAATGAATTACTTAAACTTTAAATGAAATCACAGTTATTAAATCAATTGGGTTTCGACTTATAATTCCACGCCCAAGATTTAATCGGGAAACTAGTTGTCGAAAGGATCGTACATGTATGTACTTGCAATTGAAATAAGTTTGCTCGCTATTTCACCTAACACTTGGTAGTCATACTACTTGTTAGATGTTGCCATAATTGGTAGTTTCTAGAAATTAAAGAGTTAATCTCAAGAGAATTAATTAATTAGATTAATTAATATAATAAATTATTATTTATAAACTTACAAAAGTTGTAAGCCTACTGCAAGTGTTAGTCGTGAACCTAAAAGGGTCACACATATTTTTGGTTGTTGACATTTCGAAATTGATAACTCCAATGGTTAGAATAATTAATTAATTTAGATTAATTAAATGAGACTTTAATTTAATTCAATTTTTGGGTTAAATATTTAATTTTATAATTTGATTTTATAATTAAATCTAATTTGATTAGAAATCTCAATTATAAAAATATATTAAATTAGTCAATTGATTTGATTAATTTAAATTCATAGAATTAATTAACTAATTGAATTTATTAAATAGTTGGATTTTAAATCCAAGTCCATGCAATTTTCTAGTAGTCCCTAATTGTAGAAGCCCACTAGAATAATTGAAGTTTTTGAAAATAAAGTTAATTTATATTATATATTTGTTTGTATATAATATAAATAAATAAGTATATATATAAAAGGTAATTGAGACCAAATCATGCTCTTTATTTTGAAAGAGTCAGATGACTGGTGGAAGAACTCTTTTCTTAATTATATGGTTAATTGGTTGATTGAGATTAGTCATTAATTAACCTAATTAAAATGAATATATATATATATATATATAAGGATGGTGCAACCGCTTATTATTATTATTATTATTATTATTATTATTATTATTATTATTATGACTTTTGAGAACCCCCACAGTGGCCGCCGTTTTTTTAAGGAAACAAAAAAAAAGAAGTTTTTGAAACCTTTCGAAAAGATAAGCTGCAGACGCGAAAAACAGAGAAAATAATTACCTTTTATATTTTATTCAAGTTTTCGATTTGCAGATGATAATTAATTGATAATCTATCATCTACACTAATAAATCTTCAATCAATTGTTGATTATTGGATTAATTGTTATCCCTTTCAATTAATTTGAAAACGGAACGATTCTACTAGCGAAGGATTTTTTCGGTGTCGCAATTACAAGGTGGACTCGATTAGAGGGGATACGTTTGGATCTCTACGGTGAGAATTTTCGGTGTTAGCCACATAACCAAGAATTAATTTTCTCTCAATCATCGGTCGAAGAAATTAATTGTGAGGTGATTCAAGCTTTTGTGTTGCCTACTTGTGTTGCTCCCGTCTCTCCCTATATGCTTGCTACTCGTTCACCGGAAAGCTCGTTCTTCATTTCGTGAATATTCGATTATGCGCTGAACTCGTCCGGTTACTTAGCTGTAAAGTGAAAAACCACAAATAATCACTTATTTGCATCAATCTAGATCAAAACACGGTAAAATAAGTTGAGAGTGCAAATATACGAAATAGAGCTTAAACTACCCAACTTATACCAAAAACAATAAGAAAAACAAGTAATAAACTTACTAATAATAAGGACAAATATGTGCTAATCAACTACCCCACGCTTAATTGGTTTGTTCGTCCTCGAACAAACGATAAATTCAAAGTATAGCAAKMAATGAAAATCAGTCCAAGCAATGAGTCGTGCGATGCTACTTAAATAATTTTGAAAATATAGGTACATGCTATGCAACTTCAAACACTCTACCCGTATTACATTGTCGCTTCAAAGTTAAATTCATGCATCCTCACAAAAGTAAAATATATAGGGGTGCACGCTCAAAAGCACTCGAGCATTGCTGCATAGGACGTGTATACGCTCAAATCATACAAACACAAGCACAATAAACAAGCACCGAAAATCAATCTCTTTTTAATCGCAAATTAAGTGTGTTGTCGAACAAAGAATCGGAAAGGTCTTTTCGGGTTGTAATGTAAGGCTCTTTGGACGGGTATGGAATATAAGTCGTGTGGCTAACTCACGATCTAACGTGATCAATAACTCATCAAACCTATTCTAATCAAGAAGCAATACGTTTCACCTCGTTCAAAAATTAAACCTCACTTAAACACTCATAACGTAGCCTTAAAACATAGGCTATTTCCCAACTCGAAACTCTAAACCGACGTGAAGCTCGAACCACATAATCACAAGTGAAGCTCATAACTCGCTTCTTACACAACTCATGCCTTCTAATCAGTAGGCTCATAAAATAAAATAAATAATAGACACAAACCTTCGTTAACGCGTAGGCAATGACTAACACAATTCACCATCCTTCTTATCTCTCTCTTTTTATATATCCCCTTCAAATTCTGTTTTATGGGGTCTTCTTTTCTTCTCTCTTTTTTTTTATTATATTTTTTTTATTGAAGGATGGTGATCATAAAAAATTCATAAATCCCTTATAAAAACTCCAAAACACTATTAACCAATAAAAATTACGAACTCCTACCCCACGCTTTTAATGGGTTGTAGGGGTCTCCTCGATAAAATCACACATTGGCTAAAGGCATGGATTATTTGGCTATGATTGGCTCATTCGGAATTTATAGTGGCTAATAATATGTGAATATGACCGGAATAGGGTTTTATTTGTGCCTTAACGTCATTTTCCAAGTCAACTACACACAGCGGTTTCAAAGAGATCTCAAATCAACGCTCAATCAAGTACTTGCAAAGATGATAAACACTCAGGCTACTCACTGGCTTGTTGCATGAAAAAGTTTTGAATTGACGCTGTTTTTAAAAGTTTTGTGAAATCAATTGCGTCCAAGTACCATTTTATAATATATAATAATTTGAAAAGAATTATGCACTTATGCACGCTCAAAGACAAAAACTTCAATTCATAAATAGCTAACTTCGACAGGCATGCCATACAAACACAATTTAGCGCAGAAATAGCCAACACAATCACGTAAAAATCGAAAATTTGCACACGGTTTTTAATCATACTCAACCATCCCCCCCTCCCCCCCCCTTGAGAAAAACCGGCAATCCCCTGATTTCCATAAATATAAAGAAAAGAAAATCAAACAAAGGAAGGGTAAGAGAACGTACCTGAAATGACTGGTCGAGTCTTGTTCATTGAAGTTGTGCAACTTACGTTTCTAGAACCGCGTGAATGGAGTCGTCCTTAAAACAAAACAAAAATAAAATAAAATAAATAAGAATCAGCAATAATAAATATATTAGATCGTTGCCGCTGCTCCTTAGCAAATCATCGAACGAAACGGCCATTGAAGTGTCTGCCTAGGGCAGCCTGATCGCGAAACGCAGGCGTCGTCGACATGGCGTCGATATGGCGCCGACCGACGCGAATCAGCAGTGCGTCGACTGAGCGTCGATGCTAGCGTCGGTCGACGCGATAGCAGGGCGCGAAAAATGTTACCGTCCGTATTCCAGTGATTGTCCCCTTGTTATAAGTGATAATTAACCATGGACAACTGCACAATCTCAGAAAATAAAAACGTCCATGGTGCAAGAAATATGAAAGAGCAAGGCATACGAGAAATAAAATTTTATTTATTGCTAAAAATAAAATACGTAGACAACCGAATTAAACTAAATTGAAACTAAACGAAACAGGATAAGGTGGAAGGACCATTCTACGACTCGATAATGGAAAAACATAAATAAAGAAATAATGGCAAGCCCCTAAGATTCTAAGGGAATTTGGGGCCCAAAAGCTCTAACGCGACGATCTTCTCGCTTGCCTCATTCAAGCGTCGCTTCCAAAAATCCAAACTCCCCTCGTTCGCCTTGGTCCGCACGTTGAACTCTTCGATGTAGGCCTCCAACTCCTCAATTCGCTGCAAAAGGGCAACCTTCTCCCCACGGAGTGTATGGTTACGTTGTAATAAACGTATGCTATCTTGAGTCACCATCGCTATCTCGGCTGCCGCCTCCTTTATATCGATCATCTCGGCCTCCGCTTCCTTCAGCCGCTTGTCYTTCACATCGTTCTCCCCCGCTAAACTCATCATYTCCCAYATCATCATATCGTTGCTCTTAGTCAAGGTGGCAATCGTCTCTCGAGCTAGGAGAAGTGCGTCACGGAGCTCGTCTTTGGTCAAGGTGCGTTCGTCAAGGTCCTCCCTTTATTGTGCGAGGTCGTGCTCAATCCCCCTCAAGCGCTGAATGGTGGTCCTTAGTTGAAGGTTCATGTCCCTCAACCCATCATTGATTGCCTCCTCCCTTCCCAAACTGCTGCTTAAAAGCTTCGAGTTGGAGGGTATAGTGAACATCATCCAACTGATAATTCCCGACCAAGTCGTTCACCTTCTCGACCTCATCATGCAGCTGGTCCACCTTCTTGTCGTGTTCCTCCCTCAACATCCACCTCTTCTCGTGGTTCTTGGTGTTTCTTGGAACCGGCCTCATGGTAAGGAAAAAGGATTGGGGGCGAAAATAATTTGGG